>MU680053.1:0-49487 GCA_026770625.1 Nicotiana glauca | reverse complement strand
ACCGCAGAATGAACATGCGGGCCGCAGAATGCACCGCAAAATCGGTGCCCAAAAATGAGCTACACTGGTTCAATCTATGGTCAAAATGCGGACCGCAGAACGACAATGCAGACCGCGAAATGAAAATACGGACCGCAGATCTGACTTGACACTGGATCGCATTTTTCAGCCTCTGGTAATTTGATCATAACTTTGTGTAGGAATGTCCAAATGATGAACGGTTTGAAGAGTTGGAAACTAGACTCAAAGAGATTTCATTTGATATACTATTCACCACATAAAACCTTATACATAATTATATATGCCCGTTCAAAGTGGGGGCTTGTGCGAACTCATTTGAAATCTTAGCCTATAATGGACTTTTCCAATCTTTCTTAGACTTAGGCCTTTCCTGGGACCCCAAATCACTTACCATAAGACTTATACACATATTTACCAAATCAAATGAATATAAAATATATTAGTAGCATATAAACATATTATAATAAGCCTGCATGACACTATAAAATCCTAAATTACTTAGCGAAATTTTCCGGGGCCTTACAGTATAAGCTTCAACATAGATATCATGCTCACATCATGCTGAGGTCGAAGGCTCGCTCCAATAGAAAATAAATCGTGCACTGCCAAGGGTCGAATGGCACGAACCATAGATGCATCTATTTACACCGAGGCGATCGGTCTGATCCATAAATATCAAGAAACATCAAGAATACACACAAAGGCGCATTTATATATTAATAAATTCTTACAAGGATTCAACAAGTTCGCATGTTCACTTTTATTTCTCCCCACCTCTAGCATATCATAGATGATTGAATTAGCCAGTCAATATAATGATATTCACAAATTAGGAATGATGTGGGCCCTAAACTACCCAAGCTATTAATATCATAGTAGCTACGCACGGACTCTCGTCACCTAGTACGTACGTAGCCCCCGCATTTAGTAGTAAATTCTCAATTATTATACCTATGGGGACAATTTCTCTCTTACAAGGTTAGAAAGAAGACTCACCTCGCTCGAAAGTGCACTTCCAAATACCAAGAACAAGCCCAAGCCCTCAATTCGGAGCCGAACGATTCCAAACTAGTTAAATGAAGTATGAACTAGTCAATATAGGCTTGCAAGATCGAATTCTAGCTATTTAAATGATTTTCCAACCTTTTACACAAGTTTCCTAAATTCCAACCCCGGGCCCACGTGCCTGGATTCCGAGATTTGTCGAAGGAAGTTGTTCTCTACAACCAAAGGATAATTTATATATGATTTCTAGTTCATTTTATAACAAATTTCGTGGTTAAATCTAGGTTTTTGTAAAACCCTAGGTCTTGCTCTAACCCCTTATTTTTTTTACCTAATTTCTAGTGTTTAACCTACCCAAACCACAAATAGGTAGCACACACTTACCTCAAGATTCTAGATGAAATCCTCCTCTTAAAAGCTCCCAAATCGCCCAAAGGAAGAGTGAATAATGTGTTAAAATGACTTAGAACCCATCTTTAATGAACCTCACTGGTTCAGTGATTTTCTCTTCTAGGGTAAGGGGACCACATTTGCGGTTTCGCATCTGTAAAAGGGGGAGGGAGGCTAGGACCGCATATGCGGTCTATGAGCCGCATATGCGGTTTATGAGCCGCATCTGCGGTATATGAGCCGCATCTGCGGCGCCGCTACTGTGGCTTGGGAGCCGCATTTGGGAAAATGGCCTGGTCGCCCTGGGCCGCTTCCGCGATTGGAAGGTTGCATCTGTGATTCCACATCGGTGGCCCAAGAACTGCAGATGCGGTTATAACAGAAGCAGCAAATCCTTCAACTCATTTCCAAAATTTCCACTTTACTCAAGCCTTGTCTGATTGACGCTAGGGGATCCCGAACCCCGCCCGAACATACCGACAAGTCTAAAATCACGAGAGGGACCTACTCGAACCTTCGGAACACCCAAAATAACGCTAAATCTAGAATTCAGCCCCTAAAACCAAATGAATCCAATTTATGAACTTCAAGTTCTTAATTTTTCCTCCAACGGGCTAGAACGCCCTAAATCTACTCCGATTGATACCAAATTTTACGGGCAAGTCTTAAATGATATTTTAGACCTGTACCAGGCTTCGGAACCAAAATACGAGCCCGATACCTAGGAAATCAATGATTAACTTAGTTTCTTTAATTCTTTGAAACTTATATTTAATAATTTCTAACAAAAAATTCATTACTCGGGCTAGGGACCTCGGAATTCGATTTTGAATATTCGCCCAGGTCCCATATTTTCCCACAGACCCTTTGAGGCCATCAAATCACGAATCCGATTCCGTTTTCTCATAATGTTAACCAAAGTCAAACTTGGTCTTTTAAGAGAATCCTAAAGAATCAAATGGGCATATTTCACTCAAAACTCTTCCAATTCCCAAACCAACCATCCCAGCAAGTCCTAAATTAGCTAAATCAAGCACGGGGAGTTTTTATTAAGGGAACGAACGGGGTTCAAAAAGGCAAAATGACCAGGCGGGTCGTTACACTTCTTATTTTCCTTTGATTATCTTACCTGCCTGAGTGTTAAATTTTATCTTTTTGTTACATGCCATAATTTTAGTGATACCCATTGCTCAATTATTTCACCCTTTCCCAGCTTCCCCAGGCGATGTTGGAAACTAAACCAAGTCTAATAAGTATTCCTAAGTTGTCTAGGATTTGATATTTAGTAGTTTATTTAATTCATGTCTAGTTAGGTTTTGTTTACCAAATTTATATAGGAATAATTGTTGGTTTTATAGTATTATAAATAGGGGTGCTACTACTTGTTTTCTCTTATAGAGAGATTCAAGAATTTATGAGTTGTGAAAAACCCTCCTACCAAGTTCTCTCCCTAGTTTAATAAATTTCTTCTATATAGATTTTGCTAAATTTCTTGCTTGTGCCTAAATTGTACTTTGGGGTATTTCAATTCTTCAAATTGGTATCAGAGCATCTGTGAGATTCTGTCAGAGTTGGTGGAGATCCTAAAAAAATATGGATACTACATATTTACATGATTGCTAAGTTTTCAAGTTTGATGGCAAAAATAATTTTAAAGATTGGCATCAATATATGAAATATTTTTTCAATGTTGCTGGATTATGGTCCATTGTGGAAACAGGATTTGATGAACCCCCAGAAGGTACAACATTGACAGGTTATGCAGCTAAGCAATTAGAGAAAAATAGACAATTGGATTATAAGGCACGTTACTATCTCACCATCAAGGTTGAATTGCGTGTATCCAACAAATTTTTGCATGCAAAATCAACTAAGGAGGCTTGGAGAATCTTGGTGAATTCACATCAATGTTCCACCGAACTAAAGAAAGTCAAATTGCAAGAGCTAAGGAGACAGTGCGAGTTAGCCCAAATGAAACCAACAGAGTCCGTTAAAGAATTTATTACAAGAATTACTAATATTGTCAATGATATGAGGACCAATGGAGAAGTACTAGATGAAGTTAAAGTGGTTGAAAAAATATTGCCGTCCTTGAGTATAAAATTTCATACGAAGAAGGTGGTTCTTGAGGCACTTTTGTACTTGATGATTAAGAAGGTGAATTGGTCACATGTGAGATGTCCCTAACTCAAGACACACCTGAAATAGTGGAGGAGGTGTTGCAAGCAAAGGTGAATAAACCTAAACCAAAGACAAGTTATCCTAAAGAAACAAATCAAAGATACCAGAATTTCAGAGGTAGAGGTCGTGGTAGAAGTAACTATCAAGGCAACTGTGGTAGAGGTATTTTTTCGTATCAACAAAGAAATAGTAATAATTTTTGGAAGGAACAACAAGGTCATCAAAATTTTCAAAGACGTGATAAATCTAAGATGCAATGCTATAATTGTGGTAAATTTGGACATTATGAAAGCGAATGTTGGTCTAATAAATCTGGTAATAAAGACGTGCATGCTAAGATGGCTGAAAATAGTGGGGATAAATAAGAGACTTTATTGTTTTCTAATTCTGGGATTGAAGAAACTAAAGGGAATGAATGGTTTATTGATTCGGTTGCAGCAATCATATGAGTGAAAATAAGAAATTATTCACTGATCTGGATGAAACACTTAGAGGTACAATGAAACTTGGAAATAACGCAAAAACAGAGTGAAAATGGAATATTGTATGGAAAAATCTTTAGTTATATAGTTAATCGATGGACATTGTCTTCTAACGTTGAAGGGATCATTACTTTTGTTTACTGCAGATTCACATATTTGGTATCTAGTAATAGGGCTTACAACAATGATCTTCTTTCTTCTGTGTACCTTAATTTTGAGACAATGACATTACACTTTCTGTAGAGAATAATTTATGAGTATTTTCAATGTACAATGTGTTGTATACTGACCAGGACTGCAACTTATTTTTGGCTTTGTAGAACTGCTTATGATTCTCTTACATTCATCCAGTACCACCAAAAGACTTGCTCAATGGTCTTAGCACCCACAGGTAACCGACTATCTTATCTTTGTATATTTGTACACGTTGGCTCCTATTAACATATTCTATGTTCCTTCTTCCCGTTACGGCTAATAGTTAATGTTGTGCACTGTTTTTTATTTCTACAAGTTATGTTATTGTGCTTGAGGAGAGAAAGAGGCCTTTTGCAGAGTGAGACATTGCAATGCTTCAAAAGGATGCAGCTTTTGCAAGTGTAATGTTGTGATACAAGAAATGGACGTTCCAACTACTGATCTTCGACAAAGGGAGACCTCTATAAATGACAACAACAATATGGTTCTAGATTCACCTCAATCAGATATGCAGTTCCTAATAGAAGCATATTAATCAAATATATTATTTTTAGTTACCTATAAATTATAGCTGAGTTAGTATTCCATAATATTGTAGGCTTTAATAAAGAATGCCTCTCTTAGCTTGGTTGAGATGAATACTCCAATTTCTCATTTCAATCAGAATTGGGCTGCTTTGGAAGGAGTACTATTTACCTTGAAAATGGTAATTACAATTAGATTTGATTTAGTGGCTCTAAAAATATGTGATTTATTTTTATGCTAGTTGTTAGGCAATAGATGCTAAATGTGAGACTAGAAAATAAGGTAAGAGCTTGAAGATAGAACGTTATACTAACCGAGTAGCCGAGAATCAGGGTCTCGGGCTTGCCTATACTTGGCCTCAAGGTCGATCTAAAGCATTAGGCTGTAGGTAGTCGATGAATGACTAACAGTTCTAAGAGCTTTGATGAGGGATCTTTATGATCAATGATGAATAATAAATGAAGAACAATCAATGAAACGTAATAAATATGAACAATGTAATAAATATAAGCAACAAAATCAAGGGAGAATATGTTTGAGTTAAAGAGCAGAGAATGTTCTTGTTCTTGTATTCAATATCATGTATGTTACAAAATGATAGGGGCCCCCTTTATATAGGAGGGGGAATTCCAATATAGTACTTATGCATTTATTACAAAGATATACGGCTAGTACAACCATTTAATGCCACGGTACGGGCTTGTACTAGCCTAATAGACTTGGTCAGCTTTAACCACATGCCTTGGGAATTTCCCATTTGTCCAGCATAGCCACCGATTTGTACTACCCCAAAGTTGAACATTAAAGACCCTCGGGGTCGAACCTCGAGCTGTGCCTCGAGCCTTCTGGAGACGGGCTTACGAAGTGCTATAATGACCATAAAATTGGACTCTTATTTTCACCGTATACAGATAGTCCCCGCATTTCTTCTAATGAAAATGATAAGAAACGGTCTTGATTTCTCGCCTCTTCGATACTATCATCATAATGTCAGCCTGTCAGAGCATTAAATGCCATGACTCAAGACTGCGTAAGGGTCACTATCGACACGACTATCGAGAAGCCCACGAACCGTTATTGGTTCAACTCTTCCGCTTCTCAAATGTTGCCCAAATGGATTCTATAAATACCTCAACCATTTGTGATTCATACTTTTACAATATCTTCAGGTTTCCAGAGCTAAGCTCACCATCGTCTTCATTCATCTCCTTTCTATGCTTGCCTCTTCATCCTCTTTCTTAAAAACCTTTTTTTTCACAGTCATGGCTAGAACCTCTAGAATGGTACCTCGGAAATAGGGCACGACTTCTTCGTCATGCCCGTCCAGGGGCAAACCAAAAGTACCACTAACTATCGAGTAATGTATCCCTTGCGAGTTTGATACGATCTCTGATTTTCCCATCAAAAATCCCCTTTCTACATCGGGCTCATGCGAGCTCGTGTCTCGGTACATTAGCGTGGTGACTGACACGAAGAGGGTAAAGGATGACTACGAATGGGGGGAGCTAATGCAAGTATAGATCCCCCATCTTGAGGAAAGCATAGTAGTGCACAAAGATGGTTTCCTCAGCGTATATATATACTCATTCACTTTAGTCCCATAGATCCTTCTTCCCCGTAGATAGATCTGGTGATTCTTGACTTTTATCATGAGTACCAAGTGACACTCGGTCAAATATATCCTTCTTTTCGGAGGATCATTTACATGCTCCAATATTTATCCAGTCGGGTCGAGGGAATGACCTTTACCCTCAATCACTTGGTCAAATTGTACAGCCCCCGTCTCTTTTGGGGTTTGATCAAGCTTCATCCTTGATCCGCGAAGATGTTCTTTTTGAGCATCGATAAGGACAAGGACCTGGGGTGAATAAGTCAGTTTGTCAAAGTAAGGACATCGCACATCATCCCGACTGATAGGATTCCATTCCCGGAGGAAAGGAATATGAAGCGTAAGTGTCCCTACCTCGAGCATATTTTATTTCTCCTTCTGAAATTATCTTCTTTTGACTATCTAGCCACAGTTTTGTACCCTGACGTAGTTCAGAAACTTTCAAGATGGATCAGACAATTAGACTTCGTTTTTCCTTAAAACAAACATGATTAGCATGATTTGGCTAGAACGCGGTGGCAGGACAAAAACCACGGTATGCTTTTTATCGCAATCTTTACCAGGTTCCTTAAGAGTATTCTTTATGGTAGTGAGTTTGATACATCATGCTTATGTAGGCCTCGGGGAGGGCGTGTCAATGATACGGTCTCCCCATGGTGAGAAAAGGACCTTGAAACCTGGCAAGGGTAAAAAGAGGAAGAAGGAGGCATCGGCCAAGTCTCCCAAATCAGAAAATCCCAAAGTTCGCGGGCCTCGAACCGATGCCACGGTCTCGACT
The DNA here is from genome assembly GCA_026770625.1 of Nicotiana glauca. NCBI lineage: Eukaryota > Viridiplantae > Streptophyta > Magnoliopsida > Solanales > Solanaceae > Nicotiana > Nicotiana glauca. The sequence goes on along the minus strand of MU680053.1, from coordinate 42,301 downwards.
TCGGCTGCTGTGGCAAGTCCCCATACTGAAGACGAAGGTGATGATAATGATGATCGCCTTTTGGTACAAAGGGAAAAATAGGGTGTAGATACTCTACTGGCTGTTGGGCGCAAGGTTGCTGAGTCGGGGATGGCCGATGTGGACCTAACCCGTGCTGAGGAGACCCTCGAAGAGGGTTTGGGTGCAATCCCCAGCTTCAAGTCAGACATGGTACATTCCATACTGATGAGATTTTGGCTAGCAATTCCGGAGGGCCTGAACTCGAAGTTTTTTATGGCCGAGACGAAACCCTTGCAGAAATTGATGCCCTGGATGGATTTAAATTGGGCCCTTCGTATTTACCGGGGGAGATTAGGGATGCCCAGGACCCGGGTACCGCCGGTGTGAGGGCCTCTCATGGAGAGGAAAATATGCTCAAGGACTAATTTGTTGGTGTCGACGAGGACATGGACCTCGATTCTCCCGTTGCTCTCGAGGAAGCTCAGAAGCTTCTAAAGCAGGTGACACTCTTGACATACTGATTTTACTTCAAATTTTTACCCTTGCCTTTCTAACTTCTCTATTTTTTTTAGGCCCAGAAATTATATGACCACGGCTTTTATAAAATTCAAGATGAGCTTTCATGTTGTGGGAAGGAGATCGAGAAGGTCACCTTGAAGCTAAAGGATCCGAAGGCCTCCTCTGCCCAAAAGGGGGAGGAGATGAGTGGGCTTCGGGCGATCCTAAAGGGAGTGCGCCAGGAACGGGCTATCCTCACTATACAGGTAACACTGCGACCATGAATTCATATTTTTTTCTTATAATTTGATGCTTACTACCTTGATTCGCCTTTGCAGATCGGGCAAAGATATGCTCTGGTGGGCGGCTTCAAGAAGAGGTAGCAGTCAATGATGCGGAGATCCTCGAACTGAAGACGCCGAATGAGGCCATGACCTCAGAGAGAGACCTTTTTCGAGGTGAGTTGTTCTCGATCTAGAATTTTCTCTGAACTCCTTGAGAGGAGGCTATTGTAATATATATGGCCAAGTCTAAGGCCAATGAAAATGCATCTTCATACAAGAAAGATGCCGCTACCGCAAATGATCAAGCTAGAGAAATAACCGAGAAGGCTGAACAGAAGCTGGCTTGGGCCATTGCCCATGCTCCTTTGCAAGCTAGAAGGTAGGATTTCGAGGAAGCAAATGCCAAAGTTACCAATCTCTCTGCTGAGATTGAGGAAGCCCGAACCTTGGAGGAAGAATCAGCATTTTTGGCCGCTTTGGATGAGGGTTCTGAAGATGATCAAGATGGTAGTGAGGGTTAAGAATAGACTCACGTTGTCTTCCCCTTTTCTTTTTTGTATATGGATTTCTCAGGGGGAAAGGGCTTTGTAAAGACACCCCTTGTAAATATATTTTTGGGAATGTAAAAATATTTTTCCGATTTAGTGTTTTGCCTTTGAATTTTGACGTTGGCTCTTCGGAGCCCATATTTGGAGTAATCAGGACCCTCGAGACTGGGCACCATCTCGAGATTAGGTTGATATCTTTTTTAGAGTCGATGCGTGTAATAATAGAGATCCTCATGATCTCAATGGCTCCCGAGCATCGTATGACAGTGTCATTCATGTGACATGGTTGCAAAGTGACCAAGGTGGTCCTACCGGTACACTTCCCCAAAAGTGGCACTAACATGGTCAGAATTAATTAGCCTTTAGAATCGGCAAACAGTCACCACTTACTCTATATATGTACTTGCTTTCTTCTTATCTGAGGATTCCGCTACTTTGAGCAACTATCCCTTTATAGATCTCTTCTTCCTTGTGCCAGTTCTCTTACCATTTCAATTCACAGCTTTCGCCCAAGTTCTTATCTTCCTTCTCTTATTTTACCATAGCTATGGCTGCTACGTCCAAGCCCATTCACAAAGAAAGGGAGAATTCCACCTCTGTTTTGCGCTCGGTCGGTGGTACACCGCCAGTGTCCGGTGAGCTAACTTCGAGGTACTTTGTCTCGAGAAGGGACTTCATGTTAGAGAGACCTCCCAATGTTTAGGGCCATTGGGACTATGCATCGAGGCTCATCTCATCAATAAGGGAGAAGCATCTTGAGGCAGTCAAAAAAGACTGCGGATAGGGAGAAGAGGCGGTACTGCAAGTACCTTTCCTGCAAGAGAGCATCATGGCACGTGTCGAGTGGGTTTTTGAATGTATACACATACCCCTTAACATTGGGCCCTCTCAATAGTGCGTGATCGAGTTTTGTAGAAGATACCAGGTTACCCTGCACAGGTTCAACCATTGTTTTGAAGGATAGTGCTGATGATAAGGTAATTTGCAAATAAAGCTGAGCTCGAGTTCACCCTCAGCCACCTTATTAGATTTCACCGGCCCTTGCATTACTAAGGTCTGATTACTCTGCAACGTCGGTCCATCCAGCCCTTTACTGCCAGTCAAAAAGAAGATGGGGACCGAGGGTTGTCACGACCCCCGTTCACCCTCCATGAACATTTCGTGATGGCACCTAGTTCTTATATCTAGGTAGGCCTAACAGTGCGGAAACTCAATATAATTCATGGAAATAATTAATTAAAAACTGAACATATGTAAAATAATAGTTGCATATAAGGCCGCTTGGCCTACACAACTCAAAAGAAATACGGAAATTTACAACTCAATCCTAAAACCCGGAAACTCACGGGAAACACAGGCTAATAGAAATGTAAAACACTGCTCTAACTACAGAATGTCTAAACAACTGAAAGAAAAGATAAGCTACTACTAAAGCTGGAATAGAGTAGAGACTCCTGGTCTGCGGACGCGGCAGATATACCTTGAAGTCTCCGCTAGATCTCTCCCCCTCGGTGATAGTACGCCTGGGTGGAGGAACCTGGATCTGCACATGAAAAACATACGTAGAAGGGGCATGAGTACACCACAGCGGTACTTAGTAAGTGCCAAGCCTAACCTCGGTTGGGTAGTGACGAGGAAGGTCAGGGCCCTACTGAGGTTAAACAATAAAATATAAATCAACAGTATGAAAATAAGCAGTAATAGTGAGTACAGCAGTCGGATAAAACAAGCTAAACAAGGCAATATCAAATACACAAGGAACGGAGCAACCACAGAATAAGTACAGCTCAATGTCAAAGGTAACAATGAGGATCTCCCAGGATACCGTCTTGTAGGCCTTTTTCTCAATTGTCCAGTGAATCTCCCGGGATTCCGTCCCGTAGTCCATCATATGTGTATATCCGAAGGATCTCCCGGGATACCATCCTGTAGTCCATCATATGTGTATATCCAAAGGATCTCCCGGGATAATGCCCCGTAGTCCAACTATCAATATGCAGGGGGATCTATCGGAAATCTAACCCGCAGTCCCAAACTAAATGTGCAAGGGGATCTATCGGGAATCGAACCCGCAGTCCCAAAGTAAATGTGCAGGTGGATCTATCAGGAATCGAACCCACAGTCCCAAAGTAAACAAACAAGGGGGGAGCTACCGGAATCCCACATCCGTAGTCCCAATGTAAATGCACAATCACGACCAGAAGATACACAGAAATGAAGTACAAAAAACAAGCAACAGGTAGTACTGGCCTAGCATGCTTCACGTAGTACAGTCAAGGCAACTTAAGCAATTAGGCAAGTCAAATCAACTAAACATGCTTTCCTAATCCAGCACAAGTTAAAATTTGCAAGTAGAATAAAGCAAATATGAAAGAAACTCAATCTCAATATCTTAAGTAAAAATCGGATTTTCAACAATTGGCTCAAGTACGCTCTCGTCACCTCATGTACAAGGCACTCAATTACCACATATCATATCCTAAGGGGAAAGGTCCCCCACACAAGGTTAGACAAGCCACTTACCTCGAACCGGCTCAAAAATCAACCAGAAACCATGCATTTGCCACTAGTATCCGACTCCAAATGGCTCAAATCTATTCAAATTCAATTACATATTGTAAATAACATCACAAACAACTGGTTTTGCTATTTAATTCAAAGCTACGACGTGAAATTAGGTAAAATGACCAAAATTCCATTTAGGCCAACATCTCGGAATCGAATAATTTTTACATTTTTAGAACCCTTGTTCTCTCACGAGTCTAACCATATAAAAATCTCCCAATTCGGAGGTCAAATACTCACTCAAAACTCAATAGTTTGGTCTAAGAAGTTTTCCCCCATTTTGATACCAAATTCGAAATTAGATGATGGATTAAGCTATATATTGATCAAATACAACTAAAAAGGATTAAGAAAACGTTACCCAATGATCTTCTCTTCAAAACCCACTCAAAATCGCCCTCTCCCGAGCTCTCAGTTGATTTTTCCAACTTTTTAAACTCAACCCTCAAAATTACCTTTTCTGAACAGGTGTTTCTGCTTCTGCGGACAAGGGACCACTTCTGCGGTCCCGCTTATGAGGAAATCTAGCCGCTTCTGCGGCTTCCTTTAAAATCCCAATTTTCGCTTCTGCGGTCTAATTAACCGCTTATGCGGTTCTGCTTATGTAGAGTTAAGACCGCTTATGCCGTTCCTGAGGACTATGCCCACTCCACTTCTGCGGCTCAGCTTTTGCGGTTCCCAAGTCGCAGAAGCGGAAATACCAGAAGACAGAAGCCTTCAGCTGCTGCACAATTTTTTTCCAACTCCAAAATGCCCCGTTGAGCATCCGAAACACACCCGAGGCCCCCGGGACCTCAACCAACCTACGGACACGTCCCATAAATCTTTTCAAATTTGTACCAATCCTTAAAACACCTAAAAAACACCGGAAACACGATTTAGTCAATGATTCAAGCCTAAGAACTTCAAATTTCTTCCAAATACGCCTTCGATCAAAAACCAAACCAAAACACGTACTAATGACCTGAAACTTTGTACACATATCCCAAATGACATGACGGAACTACTACAACTTCCGTAATTCCATTTTGACCCTCGAATCAAAAATTCACTATCGGACCGGAAACTTCAAAAATTCGAACTTCGGCATTTCTAGCCTAAATGAGCTACGGACCTCCAAAATACATTTCAGACACGCTCCCAACCCCGAAATTACCTAATGGAGCTAATGGAACTGTCGTATTTCCATTCCGAGGATGTCTTCACACTGCTCTGATTACGGACCATTTTTCAACTCTTAAATTCTCATTTAGGGACTAAGTGTCCCAAAACACTCCGGATCCTAACACCAACGTCTCGGCAAACCAAAATAGCAGAAATGAACTTTGAGGAAGCAGTTTATGGGGGATCATGGTGTAAATTCCTAAAACAATCGGCCGGGTCATTACAAGGGTGGATGAGTCGGTTCGTCTGAGTGCGGACAGTCGATATTAACCCTATAAAGTTCCTACCATTTCCTGAGAAATTTAGTTTCACATATAAGTGGTACACTTTTGTTCTTATTATTTTGTCCATGGTGGAGGTGGGCTATGTAAAGACGTTTTCCTTCTTTTTTCTTCAGCAGCTCCGTGGCTGCCATGCGAGGTTCCCAACCTGGCGGATTGGTCACAAAAACTGGCAGCTTGCTCGACTTACGATGAGCATAAGTGGCGAGATTTGTCCAATGGTAGATGGGAGGAAAAACACCACGGTACGTGATATGTGGTTCGTTTTCTTTGAAAGGTACTTTCTTTTATGTGTATTAACCCTATCACTACAGGCATTGGAGAATTTTCTGAGACGAGATCATACGCCCTCGGAGAGGAGGAAGGATCGTTGGCTTCAAGGCCGAGGAATGATAACAAAAGGAAGGAATCCTCGAAGGACAAGGGTTCTCATAGCGAGGCAAGCCTTGGCCAAGGCGGATGAATACGATGACGAGTTCCTCGTATCTGATGCTGAAGATAATGAGGAAGAGGTCGATGGAGCCGCAATCCCCAAGGGGAAAGTAGACTATGAATTTTTTTTATTCTGCGTACAGTGTTCTTAGAGAACTTTTGTAAATGAAGCCTCATGTTATTTCACATATACATTAAAAGGAAGCCTTTAGGTTTCATCTTTAATGAATTTCTCTTTGCTTGTGTATGTCTTTCTTTGTTTTGAATTTAGATATTTGTCGATGATTAGCTAGGTGAACTGGACTTCAAGGAAAAATCCTTAGGTTTACAAATGTGCCCTGGGGCTTGTTGGGCTGGCCCATAGGCTCTTACGCACTTTCCCTTAGGCGATTCTTAGATAACCATTTCGGGCTCAGACTTCGAGTCAGGTTTCGACTCGCACTCATCGACCCTTAGGTTTTTGAATTTTAAGCTGGCTCTTAGGCTCTCACGTGTTGAGTTGGCACGACCTCTAATACGGTATGGCACTTAGGCTTTACGCGCTGGATCGGTATGACCTCTAATATTTACTGGTACCTACGCTCTTATGCATTGGGTCAGTATGACCTCTAATATAGGCTTCACTTTTCCCTCATTAAGGACTTTTTGAAGTTTTTTTGTTCACCCAACTCTTTGACGGTTTGATAAGAACCTCGATTATGAGCCATTCTGCAAGGATGAATGAGCACCTCGGGCGGTTTCGATCGGTGGCTGAATTGTTCTGAAGCCTATTGTTTGGAGCTGAAATTATCGCATCTCATTTACTTTTGCCGAGGGTAGCTTGATTAATTGGTTCTTTTTCAAGTATTTTCGAAGTAATTAAAGGCCTGTGATTTTATAGCGACGGTCAGGCATCCCCGAGTGACATTAGTTTGGCCAGAGCCTTGTGACCATAGTTATTGTGTTTAGCCTAGCCTTTTAGTCCCCGAGTGAAGTAGCTTCGGCGTCTACATCGAGGGTATGCCTTTTTAGGGGTCTTACAAGTTCAAATATATAGCCTTAACTTTAAGATCGGGATTATGACTTTTGTAAGGTCTTTTGAAAACGTCGGATTTCCTTGTAGCAACCTTGATGGCACTGGCATGTTCCTTTATAAAAGAATCTACCAGCATGGCAAATGAGTCTATCGAATTCGGGGCTAGGTTGTGATACCACATCATGGCCCCCTTTGAAAGTGTTTCCCCAAACGTTTTTAGCAGGACGGATTCAATATCGTCGTCTTTCATATCGTTGCCCTTCATCGCACAAGTGTAACCAGTCTCATTTGGGTCTGATATTCTATTGTACTTTGAAAGGTCGGGCATTCTAAATTTCTTTGGGATGGGCATTCCTTGGTTCTGCTGACCTGTTGTTACTTGATCTTTCCGGTACCTGTTCGGCTTGAAGGGCCGTTTCCGGTGCTTTTTTGCTTCGAGTTTTTTTATGGCTTTGTAGTTGAGCAATTGCCAGCTGTTGTGACTATAACATCTCAAAGATGGTGTGAAGGCTAACCTCTTGTTCCTCCCGAGCCGGGGTTTTTTGAGCTTCTTGTTGGTTTTCTTGGCGTATACTCTTGTTAGTATGGGAGCTTATATCGATGTGTTGGGCATTGCATGAGACCACATCCATGGGAATTGGTTCTTGTGCATCCTTAGGGTTTTGTGGTGGTACACCGATACCTGGAACAGCTACACTATTCTCTCCATGGTCCTCAGGACCAATGTTTTCATGTGCATTCAATGAGTTAGATATTTTGACATGAAATCAAAGATTCTTGGACAAGAAAAAGTGTGAAGGATAACTTGTGCTATTTAGTAACCAGCACAAAAAACAATCACTATTAGTTTTAGCCCCACGGTGAGCGCCAAACTATTTATCTTGAAAATGATAATTACAATTAGATTTGATTTTGTGGTTCTAAAAATATATGATTTATTTTTATACTAGTTGTTAGGTAATAGATGCTAAGTGTGAGACTAGAAAATAAGGTAAGAGCTTGAAGATAGAACTCTATACAAACCGAGTAGCCGAGAATCAGGGTCTTGGGCTTGCCTATACTGGGCCTCAAGGTTGAGCTAAAGCGTTAGGTTGTGGGCAGCCGATGAAGGACTAACAGTTCTAAGAGAATTGATGAGGGATCTTTATGATCAATGATGAGTAATAAATGAAGAACAATTAATGAAATGTAATAATTGTAAACAATGTAATAAATATAAGCAACAAAATCAAGGGAGAATATATTTGAGTTAGAGAGCAAAGAACGTTCTTGTTCTTGTATTCAATATCTTGTATGTTACAAATGACAAGGGTCCCTTTTATATAGGAGGAAGAATCCCAATACAGTACTGATGCATTTATTATAAAGATATGCAGCTGGTACAGCCATTTATTGCCACGGTACGGGCTTGTACTAGCCTAATAGACTTGGGTAGCTTTAATCACGTGCATTGGGAATTTACCATTTGTCCATCATATCCACCAATTTTGTACTTCCCCAAGGTCGAACATTGAAAACCCTCGGGGTCGAACCTCGAGCTGCGCCTCAAACCTTTTGGAGACAGGTTTACGAAGTGCCATAATGACCATAAAATCGGACTCTCTGATTTTCACCGTACACAAGTACTTTTGAATTTTTAGTTTTAGTGTTGCAACAGTTCATTTGACATAATAGTTTATTAATTTTCTTATAGTAATTCTAATTTCTACCACCTTACACATATTGTATCAGCATGTGTTGCTGCAAAACCATATGTTTTTTTGGGTAACATATGAATTAGAAACAACAGGATTAAAAAGTGAGATTTTGTAGTATCTATGTACTCTTTTTTTCTCTTTTAAGTACCTGTTTACCGTGAAAATGGTAATAATAATTAAATTTCATTATGGGATTCTAAAAATACGTGATCTATTTTTATGCTAGTTGTTAAGCAGTTGATGTTATGTAAAAGACTTAGAAACTAGATAAGAGTTTGAGAACAAGGTGATAACCAAACTGAATGATTAGTAATCTAGGCCTCGAGCCCGCCTATTAGAGGGCCTCGAGGCCGAGTCTGAAGCTCAGCTGGGAGCTATTGGGGGTAATCGATGGGCGACTAACAGTTAGAATAAAATCAACGACGGCTTTTTATGACCAATAATAAGCAATAAATGATGAACAATAAATAGAATACAATGAATGTAAGCAATAAATGAAGTAATGAACTCAAGAGAATGTGTTAGAGAGCAGAAAGAATGTTCTTGTGTATTTAGTATTGAGCAACAGATGTTTACAAAATGACAAAGATCCTCTTTATATATGAGGGGGAACATAGTACAAAAACATTAATTACAAAGATATGAGCTGACACAGCCATTTAGTGCCTTGATTTGCCTTTTTACTAGCCCACTAGACTTGACAAGCTATATGTGCGCGCCTTGGGAACTTTACCTTGGTCCACCGAGACCACTAATTAACATTTCCTAAGGGCCGGTCAGTACTTGTACTATCTTGAAATTGACCATCGAGACGCCTTGATGATCATGAAATCGAACCGACGATTTCTACCGTATACAGATAGTCCCCACATTTCCTAGAGCGAAGTGATAGGAAAAGATTTTTAACTCCTACTCCATAAATATCATCGTCATGGCGTCAGCTCACCAGAGAATTAAATTCCATACTCAAAAAGCCGCACACGGGTCGCCGTCAAACACGACTATCAAGAAGCCCGCGAATCACTATTGGTTCATCCTTTCCACTTCCCACATGGCTCCTATAAATGCATTAGTCGTTTGATAATTCATACTTCCACAACATCTTCAAATTTTCAAGGCCAGATCCATCCCCTTTCACATTCTTTCTTCTTCCGTTCTTGATCCTTTTCCTACTTTCTCAGAAAAACTTTACCACCATCATGGCTAGAACTTTCAAGGTTGTTCTATGGAAGATGAGGCTGCCTCTTCATCCTAAACATACAAAGGAAAACCTAAAGTGATACCCACCATTGAACAGTGCACCCCTACCGGGTTCAACACGACGAGTGATTTTCCATCGACAAACCTTCACCTATACCAGGCTGATGCAAACACGCATCCCGGTACATTAACATTATAACCTATATAGGGAAAGTGAAGAAAGATTGGCGATGGGGGGAGGCAATGCTGGTTGAGATTCTCCGCTCCAACGAGAGCGTAACAGATCACAAGGCTACTTTCCTTTACATATATACTTACCTGTTCACTTTGGGTTCGGTTGATTCTTCGAACAATTTTTCTCGGAGATAGATCTGGTTATTCTTGATTTCTGCGACAAGTACCAAGTGATGCTTGGTCAAATTTATCCATCCTTCTGGAGGATAGTCTACATGTTCCACCACTTCTCCAATAAGGTCGAGGGTGCGACTTTTACCCTCGACCATTTGATAAGACTATACATCCCTCGATTGTATCGAAGTTTAATTAAGCTTCACCATCAATCCAAAAAGCCATTTTCTCGAGCATTGATGAAGACAACGATAAAGGGTGGATGAGCAGGTTCGTCCGAGTGAGGACCTCGAACATCATCCCGGCCGGGAGGATGCCATTCCTAGAGAAGTGGAACACAAGCGTAAGTATTTTTTCTTCGAACATGCTTTGTGGTATTTTTACCTTTCTTCTGAGAAATGATCTCCCCTTGGTTTTTGCAGCTACCGCTTGGCATCCCGAAGTGGTTTAGGATCTGCCAGGATGGATTAGGTGCTTGACTACTTTGTTCCCGTATCTCGCACGGTCTTGGCTCGACCTGGCTAAAATGCGGTAGGTGGCCAAGAATCATGGTAAAGTCCTTCTTGCCACCTGTATCTTAATCTTATGCTTCTCCCCGTATCATTTGTGCTGATAAATTTTGGCCACTGTTTTTATGCAGGCCTTGGCGATGGTGTGCAGATGAGACTTCCTCCCGATGGTAAGGTGGAGACTTTGGAGCATGTTAAGGGCAAGAAGAGAAAGAATAAGGCAGCTGCTGATTCTCTTGCGGTAAAGAAACCTAAATCACGCGGACCTCGGCTTTAGCTTCCGGAGTAAGTACCGACACTGGGATAAAGATGATGATGAGGATGAGTACCGTTTGATATAGAGAACGAGGTCAGGCATGGAATTCCCACAGGTGCCCCAACCAGAGGCCGCTGAATTGGGAATGCCCGATTCAAATCAGTCCCATATGATAAAGACCCTCGAGGAGGGTGTGAATGTGGTCCTTGATCCCGTGGCCGGATGTGGTGCAGTTCCCACTGGGGAGACCATTGCTGCTGGTCCCAAAAGGTCTAGTCTCGGAGTTTTTTAGGGACAGGAGTTGCCCCTTAGTGATATCAATGCACTGGGTGGCCTTAATTTGGGCCCTCAGGTCTCGTTGGGGGAGTTAAGGGATGCTCAGGACCCGAATGTCGCCAATGCGGGGGGTCCTCTCAAGGGGGAGGTGTGCTTGGCAACTTCATTGATGATATTGATGATGTCATTAAGGACATCAATCTTGAAGCTCCCATTGCTATCGAGGCAGCGGAGAGGTTCCAGCGGCAGGTGATAGCTGTTCATGTATACCTTTTTAGTCTCAAGCATTTTTCTTCATTTTTCTGACTCTTCTATTTCGCCGTAGTCTAAGAAAATATATGATCACGCCCTCCCTAGGCTCCGAGAGGAGCTTTTATGCCGTAAAAAAGAGATCAAGAAGCTTACCTCAAGACTACAAGAGTCGGAGGCATCCTCTGCCCGAAAGGAGAAGGAATTAAATGGGCTTCGAGCGACTTTAGAGGGAGTGCTCCGAGAAAAGGCTGATCTTGCTGAGCAGGTATTTTGTTATTCATAAATCCATTCATCGTTCTCATAATTAATATTTACGTACTTATCTTTTCTTCATATATCAGGCAGAAGAATGTGGAGATCCTCGAGCCGAGGAAGCAAAATGAGGTAGTGACCTCGGAATTGGCATCGACCCAGGGCTTTCTCCAAGATGCTCGAAATGAGATTGTTGTACTATTTGTGGCCAAGTATGAGGCCAAAAAGAAAATGCAACTTATCTGAGGGATACCGCCACTACGAATCAAAAAGAACGAGATATATCGGTGGAGGCCAAGAAAAAGCTGGTTAAGTCTATCACGCATGCTAGTGCCAAGGAGAAGAGGCAGGCTTTAGAGAAAGCCAGTGCTAAAGGTGCTGATCTCTCAGCTGAGATCGAGGAGGCCCAAGAGTTGGAGAAAGAATTGGCACTCTTGGTCACTTTGGATGAAGGTCCTAAAGATGGTTCAGAGGGCAGTGGAGATGAAGAGTAGGCATGCACCGCCTTTGCTTCTTTTTTTTCTTTTTGTGTATGTATTCTCAAGGAAACAAATCTTGTAAAGACACCCCTTGTAAATATATTTTTTGGCAATGCAAGAGAATTTTTTCTGCTTCAAGTCTTGCTATTCTTTATATTCCAGTGTTCATGCGGAGTTAACCTTCGAATATTGACGTTGGCTCTTTGGAGCCCATACTTGGAATAATCAGGGCCCTCGAGATCAGGTACCATCTTAAAATTAGGCCGATAACTCCTTTGGGGCCGATGCTTATGATAGCAGGGACCATCGGGGTCTAAATACCTCCCAAACTTCGTGTGATAGCAGCATTCATGCGACCTGATAGTGGGACACTGGGGTGGTCCTGCTAGTACATTTCCCAAAAAAGGTGACGCTGTCATGGCCAGAATTAATTGGTCTTCTAGGTAGGCGAGCAGTCACTTCTTGCCACTATATATTTACTTTATTACTTCTCAAATGGAGATTCTGCTACTCTGAGTAACTATTTCTTTCATAGAACTTTGTTCTTTGTGCTAGTTCTCCCGTCGTTTCAACTCAAAGCCTCCGCCCAAGTCTTCATCCTCCTCTCCCTATATACTGTAGCCATCGCTGCTACATCGATATTTGTGCATCAAGGAGAGGGGAGTTCTACCTTTGTTCTGTGTTTGGTCGGTAGTAAACTGCCGGCACCCGGTGAGCAGGCCTCGAGGTGCTCTATCTCGAAAAGAGATTTTATGTTGGAGAGACCTCTCAATGTTCAAGGGCATCCGGAGCATGCATTGAGGTTTATCTCTTCAATAAAGGAGGAACACCACGAGATGATTAGGAATGACTACGGATGAGGAGAAGGAGTGGTACTGCAGGTACCTTCCCCGGAGGAGAGCATCATGACCCATGTTGAGGGGTTTTTGAGCTTGTATACTTATCCTTTTACGTCGGGTCCCCCTGACAGGGTCGTTCTTGAATTCTGTAGGAGATATCAGGTTACCCCTGGTGCAGGCTCACCCATCCCTTTGGAAGATAGTGTTGACAATGAGGTACTTTGCAAATAAGGTTGGGCTCGAATTCACCCTCAACCATCTCGTTAGATTATATCGGACTCTACATTACCAGGGCTTGTTTACTCTGCAGCATCGATCCACTCTATCCCCTGCTATTAACAATGAAGAGGATGAGGACCACGGGTGGATGAGCCAGTTCATTCGAGTGCGGATAGTCGATATTATCCCTGGAGAGTTTTTGCCATTTCTTGAGAAATGGAATTTCACACATAAGTGGCATACCTATATTTTTATCGCTTTATCCATAGTGGAGGCGGGCTCCATAAAGGCATCTTTCTATTTCATTCTTTGTAGCAATTCCTTGGTTGTCGAACGAGGTCCCTGATTTGGCTGAATGGTCCCACAAGCTGGCAGATTGTTCGACCTATGATAAGAGCAAGTGGCGAGACCTGTCCAATGAGAGATGGAAGGCAAAGCATCACGGTAGGTGTTTAGTGGCTTATTTCCTCACAAAGGTACTTTCTTTTTAGTGCACTAACTCTGTCGTCGATGGTGTTAGAGGTTTTCCCGAGATGAGGTCGTGCCCCCTGGGGGAGGAGGAGAGATTGCCGACCTCGGGGTCGAGGGTAGATATTAAATAGAATGAATCTCCGTGGTGTACGAATTCTCGAGGCGGTGCAAGTCCTTCTTTGAGGTTCAAAATATGCGAGTCAGTCGATTTTTCGACTTTGGAGGCCCCTATTTTTGAAAGAAAATTTCCTACTTCTATTGAAGGTACTTCGAGGAACAAAGGTCATGCGGCACCTTCCTATTTTCCTACCGAAGGCACTTCGGGGAACGCTAGGCTATCAGACGTTGGCTCGATCTTTGGTGAGGCTCAGCGGCTAGGCTTTATGGTATGCTTTGGTAGCCGGTATAGGCTTATCTTGGTTTCGCGCCCTCCTTTTCTTATTGAATTTTCTTTTCCGGGCCTTTCACAAGCTTAAGTCCGAGCTGCTTCACCATGAGGCCAGACAACGGAAAGCTTTGGATAGGGAGAAATCCCTTAGGCTCCTTTGTATGAGAAAGGAAGGTGAGTTGGTGTACCTGCGGTGTGAGGCGGATCGAAGTCGGAACCGCGAGAGCTGTCTCAAAAGATAGGTAATCCTACCTTTTTGTTGATGTATGCTCCCCCTTTATTATTGAAGATTCACATTTTGACATTTCAGTTGGAGAGCAAAACGAAGGAGCTGGAACGACTTTGGGGTGAAGTTGGTCGGGTCAAGCGTGAGTTTGATGAGTTAAAGGCTCAGGTAGATGCCCAAGTTGCGGCCAAAGAGGGTGCCTTGGCTAAGGCTTTTGCCCTTGAGGTGCAAATTCGAACGCTCGTGCGAACAATTCTGTCCGAGCGAATATGATCACGAGGCTCAACTCCAAGCTTTTGAAGGCGAAGGTCGAGGTTATGAATGCTCGGGCTGAGGCTGTAATGAGCCGCACTAAGGCTGACCAGAAAGAGGCGGCCTATTTGAAGGGCGCTGCTTATGCTAGAGCTGAGCTGTAGGAGGCCCTTGATCATGAGAGAAATAATAAAGAGTACATGAGGTGTAAGTCTCGGAGGGAAACCCTTGAGGAAGTTCATGACCTCTCAGAAGAGATTAAGCAAGTGAAGGCGGTAGAATACGATGCTAAATTCCTTTTGTTTGATGCCAAGGATGGCGAGGACGGGGTTGTCGGGCCATAGTCCCCAAGGGGGACATATATTTCCCTTTTTGTTTCTGTATATAGTACTTTCAAAGTATGCTGTAAACGGAGCTTGTATTTTTTTTACATGTGTATATAAAGAGTGAACCTTGTAGTTTTGTTTCTCCTGTTTTTCTTTTTGCCTTGATTTTAGCCAGATGAACTGCTCTTTGAGTTAAGAGAAATCCTTAGATCCGTGGTACGGCCCTGGGGCTCATTAGTCTGGCCCATAGGCTCTTGTGCACTTGGTCTATACGACCTTTTAGTATAAGTCAGCAATCATGGTCTTACGTTTTTGCTCTTAGGCTTATTTAGTTAACTGTTTTGGGTTCAATCTCTGAATCGGTTTTGACTCGAGCTCATTCGCCCTTAAGATTTTGGATTTCAACCTGCCGACAGTGGCTCTTACGCTTTGGGTCACTGCGACGATTTGTGTGAGCTGGCGACAATGGATCTTATGTTTTGGGTCGATGCGACCTTTAGTATAGGCTTTATTTTTCCCTCGTTAAGGATTTTTGAGATTGCATTTGCCTGACTCGTTGATGATTTGATAAAAACTTCGATTATGAGTCATTATGTGGCAATGATCGATCACCTCGGGAGGTTTGGCTCGGTGGCTGAGTAGTTCAAAGCCTGTAAGTTGGAGCTGACATGGTCGAAGCTTTTTTGCCTATGTTGAGGGTAGTTGTTTAACCAGTTCTTTTCAAAGTTGATTCGAAGTAATTGAAGGCTTGTGATTTTGTAGCGACAGTCGGGCGTCCCCGAGTCACGTTAGTTTGGCTGGTACAGCCTTGAGACCATAGTCATTTGTGTTTGGCCGGAGCCATTTTAGTCTCAAGTGAAGTAGTTTCGGCATCTATATCGAGAGTATGCCTTTTAGGGGTCTTATAAGTTCGATATATGGCCTTAATTTTGAGATCAGGTTTATGCCTTTAGTAAGATCTTTCAAGTTTTACATGCCTTTGAGGTCGTACAGTTTTGGATACTTGGTACAAGTATGGTTCATGCCTTGCTTGTTGTCTTAGAGATATTGCCACTTGGTACAAGTGTGGTTCATGCCTTGCTTGAGGTCTTACAGATATTGTTGTTGCCTTATACAGGTCTTACGGGACTGAGTCTGCCCCCTTGGGGTCTTATGGCCTCGGGTTTTTAATTAGTGGTGATTGGCGATAGTCATCGAGGGTGCCTTGGCTCGGGAGCCATTACTCATAAACTTGGTATTGCCTCATTTAGGTCTTATGATTCTCGGAGTTTCTAACTCGAAGGTCATGCAATTTTTGAGATTTTGATGCCAGTCCCTGAGTGTCCGGGGCGCTTTCGGCTTTGGAGCCATTTTGTGATTTTGATGTTGCCTCGTTGAGGGCTTATGAGTTTGGAGCTCTAACTCAGAGGTCATTAAGGCCTTGAATTTTTTACGCCATTCCCCGAGTGTTCGGGATGTTCGTGATAGAGGAGCCGATTTTATAAAAATGTCAAAAGGATTGACGGAAGTCCCCGAGGAGTCATTTTTGCAAAAATACCGAGTTTATTTTGAAACGTGAAATGCTTTGATGAAAAGTAGCTTCGATTATTTGGTACAAGTATACATGCCTTTGCTGTTAGGAGCTTTGTTGTTCTTATGTGGACACGGTTCTTTTGACCGTTTGGCCCGATATATTATTTCCCCATCGAGACCACACTTAGCATGTCTAGGCTTCTTCGAGTAGGTGATCTTCCGTAGGGATGCCCCCTATTATTCGAGGTTGAATGCGAAAGAAGCCTTCAATACTTGTTCAAGTCTTTCTTAGGTAGCATATGGGTGTTGCCTCGTCAAAAACCTTACCGATAAAACCCTTCTTTGGATAAAAACCTGATTGAAGGAAAAGAGTTCAACGCATGCTTTTGAAACCTAAAGGCCTTCGATTTGGGAAAATGCCTCAACTGTTTTGATCGATACCTGCACTCAGGTTAGTGTAAGATGTAACTGAAAAAAGAGGGGTAATCATACCTTAGTGCTGATGGTGCCTCGGCCCCTGATATGTTTCGATAGTTTGTCACGAAGACGCGGTACGGTCCTTTGCTTCGTTCAGTTCGGACTTAGCCGAGGATGTAGCTCATTTTTTATATTTTACTATTTGCTTATCCTTCAAACCCCTTGACGGTGGCGATACTGCTGTTTTGGGTCGTGCCAGCCATATTAACTGGTATGGCAGTTTCCACTTTCATTGTTTTGTTCACCTAGTTGAGTCTGCTTAGGACTTCAAAAATATAATTTGGTTAAGCAGCCCGAGCTGCTCTGTCACCTTCGACCTGATAATATTGGACCGAGCTACCTGGATTCACAAGTATATGTTTGATTCAAAATGTGTTTACAAGAAAAGAAGTTACCAATGCGTCGTAGCAGGGCCGAGATAGGGCCTCGAGTTTGCTTTTCCCTATTTGAGGAATGTTTCGCTTTCCTGGCCACGGATTCCTGCAGGGAGCCAATACCTCAAAAGATCATATGGATGACATGTTGCGGCTCATATGCTTTGTTCTTTTTCGTCATCTCTCTTTCTCGGAACTAATTTTTGGCTCGGTCGCTGAGGAATTCCTGCCAGAGGTGACCTTTGCTGAGTAATCGGGCCACTTCTTCCCGGAGTTGTCGGCAATCTTCGGCCATGTGCCCATGCCTGTTGTGAAATTCACACACTAAGTTATGGTTCCTTTGTGAGGGGTCTGATTGTACGGGCATGGTCCACCTGGCTTCTCTGATTTTACTAATGTCGAACACTGTCACACCTCCTTTTTCCTACCCCCCAAAAAGGGTATAATAAAGGGAGTTTTTTTAATTAAAGGATAATCGAAACGGGATTGTTTATTTATTAAATTCATAGTTGCCACTAGGGATAATTTATGGTGTCCCAAGTCACTGGTTTTAAATCTCGAATTGAGGAAAGATTGACTCTGTTTTACAGTCCGTGAACACAGAAATTCGGGTAAGGAATTCTGTTAACACGGAAGAAGGTGTTAGGCATTCCCGAGTTCCGTAGTTCTAACACAGTCGCTCAACTATTATAATTGACCTATTATCTTATTTTAATACATGTTTTAGCCTATGGTTCAATTTTAATTTTGTAACCTCTTTTATTAATTAATTAAAGGAAGATTGCAACGTCATTTAAAATATGTTTCGAACCACGTCACATAAATGCACCCGCAGTCCATAACACATTTTATCTAACATTGAGATTTGGATTTGGGTCACATAAATGTGCACCTGAGTTTAGGAAGGTAAATATTATTAAAATACGCGTCTAAAGCAAATACGCATTTTTAGCTTTGCGAGGGCCATGGAAATTTGCTAAATGGCATGCCTCGAATTCTAAGGATTTTAAAAGAAACAATTAAGCAAGGGCCACGCATTTGGGATTTTGTTTGGCATGGCGCACCCCAATTCTAAATTAAAAAGATGTTTAAACTAGGCTTTGGAGGGCCATAGGCTACTTTGTGTTTATTTAAAATATCTCGCCTCCGACAAAGAGATACCAGTTGAAATCAGACTTAGGGGAACTGTGACTACTTCACCTAGATTTGAACTCGTTATTTACTCAAAGGCTGCCAGGCTTGGTGACAGGCCCAACGCTTGTCAAAGTCTTTGTTCAGAGACAAGGAAATGTGCTCTTTCAAATGAAATGGTCTCGATATTCAGTCCCAAGATGAGCCCAACTATTAGCGAGTACAGTGCTGTAAACTTGAGACTCAGAATCGAACCCCAGCAAAGGCCAACCAACATGCAAAATTAAATAGATATGACCATTAAACTGCTCATCACTTGATAAAAGAAAATCAATTTTATGCTACACCTTGCTATCAACTCCAGTTTTACTTTATTACTACCACCAATAGAACGGGCTTTATTTCAAAGCATGTGAAAGGGAAGCACTTAAACAAATTCAAAAAACTTAACTTACACTAAATGATCGATCACTAAACACGAACAAGTGGGGCACTAACTAATTATTGAATCAGAATAGACCTAACTAAATTATGAGACTAAAATATTGGCTAATGAACAATCAAACTCAATTATCACATCAAGCTAAACAAAGATGGTGAACACAGAATTTATCAAACAAAATAAAGTTAAGGGGGAAATCTGGAAAGAGTAAACTGAAAAAGAACAGACGGAATCAAAGTTTTAATTTGGTCAGAAATTTGGTCGACTTCCCATTGATTTATCCAAAAAAAGAAGAAAAGAAGAAAAAATAAAAAAACGGACCAAAGGAAAGAAAGAGACTCACCGACTGAAGAACTTGAAACCGCGATGACTCGAACCTCTAATTTCTTCTTCAAATAACATTATCCATTTGTTATTAGCAAGAATAAACGAACAATATTATCAAAGGACTAAAATCTGTCCAGAACTCAGCAGAAATGAGATAGAAAACATGCATGCACAAGTCCAGTAGTTGGGCTCATGATACTAGAACCTTAGATTCAAGATTCGAGCAACTTGAGGGGGATTCGAGGAGATGTCATTAGGGATTTGAAAAGAGGGAGTTGAGAAGAGTATTTGGTGTTAGTTTGGGGTTAGTTTATGGTGGCGCCGCCATTGGTGGGGTTGAGAATTTAGGGGCGGCTGTCGTTAGGGTTCCAAAGAAACGAGGAGTTTGTGAGAGATGATTGAGTGGGTAGGGGGTTGTTCAGACAGTTAAGTACAAATACCCCATCAGTTTCGGACCATTGGATTAATGAGATCCAACGGTCACGATTAAAAGCAAGCGAAACGAGGTTGTTTTGATGATGGGGAAGACTGGACCAGGAGTGGGCTGGGATTTGGGTGGTTCTGGATGGGTTTAGGGGTTTAGGCTTGGCAATTTTAATTGTTTTTTGCCCAAATATAAAAACCTGATCTTTTTTTTCAAAATCTTTTCTTTTTCCCCTTTTTTTATTTTCAAAATTAAATAAAAATCTAAATTGAGTCTTAGGACCTAATTAAACTAATTAAACCTAAATGATAATTATCACACTTAATTAAAAACAAATTAAAAGAAAACCCCTCAAAAATCAAAGTTAAAACTAAAACAGTGCACATCAAACTATATTTTTTTTGTGATTTTCCCTTTTTATAATTACTTAATTAATCCTAAAATGTTAGATTGAATCCTAAATAAAAATGCACATATTTTTAGTATTTTCTATTAATTAAAATAAAATAAACATGCACAAATAAATGCAAACAATTAACAGAAAATGCCACAAAAATCCACAAAATTGCAAATAATGAAAAGAAATTATTTTATTTTGAAATTGTGGGAGTAATTCACATAGGGCAAAAATCACATGCTCACAGCTACCCTTCTTTGCTCGAAAACACGAAGAGTTTTCGTGCAAAGATAAAGTGAGCGAATACGAGCGATTTTTTCCCGTTTGAATACTCCGTGGGAAGCATTTTTGAAAGATCTGACCGCACCCTGCTTCTAAGGTTGCCTACATATCTTTGGCTAAAAAGGAATCAGGTCAGTGTAGTTCAGGAATGTTTGGTATTTGGGACTACCGTGAAGCTGTGATTTCACTGTTGCTGTTGCTGTTGCTGCTGCTACTGCTTACCGAACCTCTTATTACACCATGTCAAAAATAAAAAGAAGCTAGACTAAACTATGGTCTATGAATTACAAAACCTATCTTTCTCTTCAAACTTGATCTTGCAGCTTTTGTTGCCATGCTGACTTGTATTCTTCTCCTAGTTAAATTCCTCTGCTGTCGACTTGAATTGTAATCTATGACGTTTTCCTTTTCTTCAAGTGGATGCCTGACTGCCAACTTGAACTACACTTTGAGATGCTTTCCCTTTCTCCAGGTGGACGCCTGACTGCCAACTTGAACTACACCTTGAGATGTTGCCCTTTTCTCTAGGTGGACGCCTGATTGTTGAAGTTGAATTGTATTCCCTTGCTCTCCAAACGGGATCCTGACTGCTGAACTTGAATTATATTCCCATGCTCTCCAAGTGATCTCCTAATTGCGAAACTTGAAATGTATTCCCATGCTCTCCATGCAGGCTCCTGACTGCTAAACTTGAAATATATTTCCATGCTCTTCAGGCGGGCTCCTGATTGCTAAAGTTGAAATGTATTCCCATACTCTCCAGGCGGGCTCTTGACTGATGACTTGAAATGTATTCCCATGCTCTCCAAGCGGGCTCCCGACTGCTAAACTTGAAATATATTCTCATGATCTCCAGGCGGGCTCCTGATTGCTAAACTTGAAATATATTCACATGCTCTCCAGGCGGGCTCCTGATTGCTAACTTGAAATGTATTCCCATGCTCTCCAGGCAGGCTCCTGAATGCTAAACTTGAAATTTATTCCCATGCTCTCCAGGCGGGCTCCTGACTGCTAAACTTGAATGTATTCCCTGCTCTCCAGGCGGGCTCCTGACTGCTAAACTTGAATGTATTCCCTGCTCTCCAGGAGGGATCCTAACTGCTAAACTTGAAATGTATTCCCATGCTCTCCAGGCGGGCTCCTGACTGCTGACTTGAAATGTATTCCCATGCTCTCCAGGCGGGCTCCTGACTGCTGACTTGAAATGTATTCCCATGCTCTCCAGGCGGGCTCCTGACTGCTAAACTTGAAATATATTCCCTGCTCTCCAGGCGGGCTCCTAATTGCTAAACTTGAATGTATTCCCATGCTCTCAAGGTGGGCTCCTGATCGCTAAACTTGAATGTATTCCCATGCTCTCCAGGCGGGCTCCTGACTTCCAAACTTGAATGTATTCCCTGCTCTCCAAGCGGGCTCCTGACTGCTGACTTGAAATGAATTCCCTGCTCTCCATGCGGGCTCCTGACTACTGACTTGAAATGTATTCCTTGCTCTCCAGGCGGGCTCCTGACTGCTGACCTGAAATGTATTCCCTTGTTCTCCAGGCGGGATCCTGACTGTTGACTTGAAATGTATTCCCTTGTTCTCAAGGTGGGCTCCTGACTGCTGACTTGAAATGTTTTCCCTTATTCTCCAGGCGGGCTCCTGACTGTTGAATTTGAACTTTTTCTCCATGTTCTCCGAACAGGTACCTGATTCCAAAAAAACAGACAAAATAAAGAAAATTTTCTGCCCCAGTTTGGTAGCTGGGCACATAGGTGAGTGTTTAACTGAATCATTCTACCAACTATTATTAAGAATTTGAAAGCAAAGTCCTATTATCCATGGAGTTCCTGACAACTCTTAACTAAACGACAATTATAGATCTAAGCTGAATCTTCTAAAGGTATTACTTCCGCTAAGTCCTGTTATCTAAGAGGGTCTTAAACTACATCCTATTATCCAGGAAGGCCCTAAAAATCAAAATCAAGTCTCATCCTAAAAATGACACTTTTAAGACTGAATTATACCACCCTACAACAGAATTTACGCTACATCTTATTATCTAATGGAAATCTTAAAACTTGGTCCCATTATTCAGGGGGGTCCTAAAAACTCCTAATTGAATCCTATCTTAAACATGCAAACTTTGAAGCCAACTTATAATCCTTATGCTAAACTATGCTATTCATGATTGCTTTGAAATTTAACTAAGCCACATTTTCCAGGAGGGTCCTGAGAGTTTTACGATCAAACCTGTTTGGTGCTTGCTCTTCCTCTATGGAGAGTTCCTCCGAAACAAATGAAATTTTCTTCCCCTATTTCAATCAGAGGAAAATCTTGTCAGTTTAAAATGGTGGTTAGTTGATAGCATTCTTGCTAAGGATGTCTCCGCTGTCGTGTTCTACTTTGACCTGCTTCTCCGAATTGGCCATGAACCGCAGACTTTCTGACTGACTTTCAAACCACATGACCTTTAAAGAACCGAGTGTTCTATACCCATACTGTTGTTTTACACCTCTGACCCCTTTATCTGAACCCTTGCATCTACCGTGACATTACCCAGTCATTCCACCGATAAAACTTTCTGTGATTCCTTGTATCCCACTTTACATCACGATATCTTTGTTATGTTCTGGCCACACTGTGCTTTGCAATTTTGGAATCTGGTAGTGAGCTTTGAAATCCTTTCTTATTTGCTATGAACAAAACTGACATTGAGACATCTTAGAGAAACAAACCCCAAAAGAAATGAAATGCAATGACCTTGAGAGTTAAGGATAAAGAAAATCCAAAACTGGACGACTTACTAAAAGGAAAAAGGGAAAAAAGACTTATCTGATTAGAACAATTGGTACTATTGAACATGACATGCATTTCGAACTAATCGGCCTAATCCGTCCAACCAATCTACTTTCAGTTGCCATACTTTGTTGCCCAAGAATTCCATAACCAGATTTCTTCACCCAAACCCTAACCTTGTTCATCCTACAGTGTCCTGAACGGTTTTTACCCTTAGACCTCTCTCATTTGTTCACTTCTCAACTCACTTTCGTCTTAAGGTGCCCGTGAGGGTTTTCACTAATAAGAGACTCTCATTTTCATTTCTCTCAGCTCCCGTCACCTTACGATGCCCGTGAGGGTTTTCACCAATAAGACTCTCTCATTTTTTTATTTCTCTCAGCTCCCGTCACCTTACGGTGCCCATGAGAGTTTTCACCAATAAGACTCTCTCATTTTTCATTACTTTTCCTGCTTGGACCGGAGTGTTGCCCCTGATATGAATCACCTCTTCCTGCTCGACTTGGCATTTTTTCAAAACTGATCAGAAGGTCTTTCTTTGGACCGTAATGTGGGCTTTTAGATAGGGTTAGAAAGAAAGGGTATTAAAGGATCAAAAACAATTCAAATGGGTTTAAAAATTACAACTTTTGGAATCAAATTTCTTACAACAACCGCAACTTCTGCCCCAGTTTCTTGCTTGAGGACTTTTGGATTTCATTTTGATGGGACCGAACCGTGAGGCTTCCTACGTATCCTTAAAAGGAATCAGTTCGAACGTAGTTCACGTCATATAAATTACTTTGTTGTTTTGATTTTTCTTTCTTTTTATTCCATTTTCTCTTTTTTTTCTTTTCTTTCTTTCTTTCTTTTGCCTTTTCTTTTTGTTTCTTTTTATCTCTTTTTTCTTTTTCTTTTTATTTTTATTTTTCTTTTTCTTTTTCTTTTTCTTTTTCTTTTTCTTTTTCTTTTTATTTTTCCTTTTCTTTTTCTTTTTCTTTTTCTTTTTCTTTTTCTTTTTCGTTTTCTACTCTTTTTCTTTTCTTCTTCTTTTTTCATTTTCATTTTTGTTTTCTCTCTTTTCCTTTACTTATCCTTTACGCTTGTGTTTCTGAACTTTTTCACTAATTCCAAAAGAGGGGTATGAAAGAAAATAAATAAGACTCAAAAGGGTAACAAAGGATAAAGTGTTTAGATAGCAGAACAAAATGCCTTCGTCATTCCAATCTCCAAAACATGCTGAGCACAAACAAATGCAATTAAAGCAAAGAAAATCATACATAATATCTCTTAACCGCATCAGAATTGATGGTCATTTCTACACAGTTGCCTTTTATGTCTCTTAAATACAAAGCGCCATTGGACAACACTCTCATCACGATGAACGGCCCCTGCCAATTTGGGGCGAACTTGCCTTTGGCCTCAGCCTGATGTGGAAGCATACGTCTCAACATTTGTTGACCCACTTCGAACTTTCGTGAACGCACCTTCTTGTTATATGCTCTTGCCATTCTGTGTTGATACAATTGGCCATGACACACTGCTGCCAATCTTTTCTGATCGATCAAACTCAATTGCTCCAGGCGAGTTTTAACTCATTCATCATCATCGATTTTGGCTTCTACGACAATTCGGAGGGATGGGATTTCCACTTCTGCGGGTATCACTTCTTTGATACCATACACCAATAAATAAGGAGTCACCCCTATTAAAGTACGAATAGTACTGCGATATCCTAGCAATGCAAAAGGTAGCTTTTCATGCCACTATCTGGAACCCTCCCCCATTTTTTGGAGTATCTTCTTTATATTCTTGTTTGCCGCCTCAACTACTCCGTTTGCCTTGGGGCGGTAAAGGGTGGAATTACGATGTGTAATCCTAAACTACTGACATACCTCTTTCATCAGATGACTATTGAGATTAGCCCCATTGTTTGTAATGATCACCTTTGATATCCCAAACCGACAAATGATATTTGAGTGCACAAAATCAACCACCGCTTTCTTGGTTACAAACTTTAATGTTTTGGCCTCAACCAACTTGGTGAAATAGTCAATGGCCACTAGAATAAACATGTGCCCATTTGATGCTGCTGGCTCAATTGGCCCAATGACATCCATGCCCCACGCAACGAAAGGCCATGGTGCGGACATTGTGTGCAATTCCGATAATGGAGAGTGAATCAAATCTCCATGCACTTGACACTGATGATATTTGCGCACGAAACTGATACAATATCGCTCTATAGTAAGCCAATAATAACCCGCTTGGAGAATCTTCTTTGCTAACACGTACCCACTCATATGCGGTCCACAAACTCCCGAATGTACTTTGGTCATAATAGTTGTGGCATGTCTAGCATCTATGCATCTCAATAACCCAAGATCTAGAGTTCTTTGTACAATGCCCCTCCACTGAAGAAAAATCCACTTGCCAACCATCGAATTGTTCTCTTTTGATCTCCTGTAGCATGTACCAGATACACCCGCATCCTGATATATTCCTTGATATCATGAAACCACAGCTCACCATCAAGCTCCTTTTCTACCACATTACAATAAGCATGCTGATCGCAGACCTAAATTTGCAAAAGGTCCACATAAGCCTTATCTGGATGATGCAACATTGACGCCAAAGTAGCCAAAGCATCGGCAACCTCATTATGAATCCTTGGAATGTTCCTGAACTCTATTGATTGAAACCGTTGACAAAGATCATGCAAACATTATCGATACGGTATAAGCTTCAAATCCCGCATTTCCCATTCTCCTTGAACCTGGTGTACTAGAAGGTCTGAGTCACCCATGACCAAGACTTCCTGGACACCCATATCTACAGCTAACCTTAAACCCAAGATACATGCCTCATACTCGGCCATGTTATTAGTACAATAAAAATGAAGCTGAGCCGTGACAGGGTAGTGTTGCCCTGTTTCAGAAATAAGCACCTCTCATATCCCAATGCCTTTCATATTGGCCGCCCCATCAAAGAAAAGTTTCCATCCTGGCTTATCAACTTGTTCCGACTCATCAACATGTATTACCTCTTCATCAGGGAAGCATGTCTTCAAAGGTTCATATTCTTCATCCACCGGATTCTCGTCCAAATGGTCGGCCAATGACTGAGCTTTCATCGCAATCTGGGTCACATATACAATGTCAAATTCTATGAGCAACATTTTCCACTTTGCGAGCCTCTCTGTGAGCATAGGCTTCTGAAAGATATACTTCAACGGATCCAACCGGGAGATGAGGTAAGTGGTATAAGATGACAAGTAATGTTTTAACTTTTGTGCTACCCAAGTTAGGGTGCAACACGTCCTCTCAAGCTGAGTATACTTAACCTCGTAAGCTGTAAACTTCTTGCTGAGATAGTATATGGCCTGCTCTTTCCTGCCGGTGATGTCATCCTGACCTAACACACATCCAAATGAATTGTCCAAAACCGTCAAATGCAGAATCAAAGGCCTCCTTGGTTCTGGAAAGACCAACACTGGTGGGTTCGACAAATACCCCTTTATCTTATCAAATGCTTCTTGACACTCATCTGTCCACTTGACCGCAACATCCTTCTTTAACAGCTTGAATATAGGCTCACACGTTGTCGTAAGCTGAGCAATAAACTTGCTGATGTAATTCAACCTCCCCAACAAACTCATTACCTCAGTCTTGTTCCTCGGAGGTGGCAGTTCTTGTATAGCTTTGATTTTTGATAGGTCCAATTCAATACCTCGACAGCTGACTATAAGTCCCAACAATTATCCAGATGGAACACCAAAAATGCACTTTGCAGGATTGAGCTTAAGATTGTACCTGCGAAGCCTTTGGAAGAACTTTCTCAAATCCCTGACGTGGTAGGACTGCTTCCTGGACTTCACAATTACATCACCCAGATAGACCTCGATCTCCCTATGTATCATGCTGTGGAATATGGTTATCATCGCCCTCATGTAGGTTGCCCCAGTATTTTTCAAACCTAATGGCATGACCCTGTAGCAGTATGTTCCTCATGGCGTGATGAATGTCATATTTTCTACATCTTCCTTATCCATTAAGATCCGGTAATAACCCGCATAACAATCCACAAAATAACCAATCTCATGTTTGGCACAATTATCAATCAATATATGGATGTTTGGCAGTAGGAAGTTGTCCTTTGGACTCTCCTTGTTGAGATCACGGTAATCAATGCACACCCTGGTCTTTCCATCCTTTTTTGGCACAGGCACAACGTTGGCTAACCAAGTGGGATACCGCGTGACCCGAATGACCTTTTCATCAAATTGCTTGGTGACCTCTTCTTTGATCTTCACACTCATATCAGTTTTAAATTTCCTCAGCTTCTGCTTGACAAGGGGAAATGCCGGGTCAGTGGGCTATTTGTGAACCACCAAGTAAGTTCTTAGACCCAGTATGTCGTCATATGACCATGTAAAAACATCTTTGTACTCAAACAGTGCTTTAATTATCTCCTATCTGAGTTGTGGTTCAAGATGGACACTTATTTTAGTTTTCCGGACATTATCATGATCCCCTAAGTTGAATGCTTCTGTATCATTCAGGTTAGGTTTGGGTTTTTCTTCAAAATGGCTTAATTCTTTACTGATCTCTTCAAAAGCCTCATCATCATCATATTCCACTTCATCATCACACTCAATTTCTTGTATTATTATTTTAGAATTAGATTGGCATTTAAGACTGGGCCAGAGATTCCTCATGCATGTCATGTCACTGAAAATAGCATAAAAAGGACTGTACAAGAAAGAAAAGAAAAAACAAAAATAAAAACTATTAGGAATGAAAAAGAAGGAAAATTGCATTTCAAGGTTTAACTCATCCATACGGACAAAACAAAGAATCTGAATTACAACCCTGAAAATAATCCAGATTAAACCGAAAGAAAAATCAAAGCCGACTACCAAGACTCCCTCCGAGTAGGAAGAGGAGTAGCTTCCCAATTGTTGATCTTTGCACAGGGCCCCACAAATTGCACATCCGCCTTGCTTGAACCCTCTCCAGCTTCCACCATATTCACATTGTTGAACAACCTCTTGAACCACTTATCCAAATCTCCATCAACATCAATCAATGAACCGGGAACCATTGATACTGGGCGCTTCCTGGCACTAGGCCTAACAAAAGATCTGGACAGCCGTGGGATGGGCTTTGGAAGGACCCACGCCCTCTGCTTCAACTTTTTGGCTCTTCTTACATCTGCAGCTGTGGGCTTAAATCCCAAACCAAAGGTATCCTAGTTTTTTGGAAGAGACACTGGCTGTACGATGCCTTGCAGAGAAGCACCCAAACCCTTGCCAAGTACGAAGCCATTATTCAACATCTCTGAGGCCACCATGACTGATGCGGCCGTTACTTTAGGAACCGGAATGCTTTTCCCCTCTGGGATCTTCTTAACTGATACTGTGTCAAAGACCTGATAGACCCACGGACCCTTATCGTCTTCAACTTCAATGAAAGGTACAATGGCACCACTCAGGGCACACATTCAAATTTAACCATCTGGTGCAGGGTAGACAACACTACCTTGGCGGCATGAATCTAGGGTCGACCCAGTAAAAGATTGTAAGAAACCACCACATCCAGCACTTGAAATTCCATAGTAAATTCAATTGGCCCTATTGTCAATTCCAGCACTATGTCCCCGACTGAATCCTTCCCTCCACCGTTGAACCCTCGAACACAAATACTATTCTTGTTAATTCTTTCATTGTCCACTTTCAATTTGTCCAGGGTGGAGAGGGGGAAAATGTTTGCGCTGAACCCATTATCAATTAGTACCCGGGTAACCACGAAATCTTTGCACTTCACCGTAAGATAAAGGGCTCTATTATGCTCGGTACCCTCCATGGGCAATTCATCATCAGAAAAAGTGACTATGTTTACCTCAAAAATCTTGTTTGCTATCTTTTCTAGATGATTTACAGAGATCTTGTCAGGAACGTGGGCCTCGTTCAAGATTTTCATCAATGCCCGGCGATGCTCGTCCGAATGGATTAGCAATGAAAGTAATGATATATGAGCAGGGGTCTTCCTCAACTGCTCTACAATAGAATAGTCCTTCACCTTCATCTTCCTCAAGAACTCTTCCGCTTCTTCTTCGGTCACAGCTTTCTTCACTGACACCGGGTTATCTTTGGAGGTTTTGGCTTTTCCTAACTCCTCGGGGCAAAGCATCTCCCCGAGCGGGTCAGACTATGGGTCTCACAAACTTCTTCTTCAACCTCTTTCCCTTTGTAAATCACTATCATTCGGCCATAATTCCAAGGTACGGCCTTGCTGTTGACTATTGGTAACTGATTCACTGGTTTGATAATAATTGCCTATGTGCGAGCACCTTCCATGACTGCAACAGGCTTGTTACCTACCCCTGGCACCACCACTTTTTCTTTTTCTTATTTCGCTGCAACCCTGCGAGAAGACTCCTTCTGAACTACCACAACTGGTTTACTATCTGTCTCTTTCAACTTGATCAACAACTTCCCACTAGTTGACTTTTCACTCAGCCTGACTTCGCTGGACCTGATCATCATTACAGTCTGCGAGGGCTTCTTAGGCTCTCCTCCTTTATGCACTATCTCAATCATATTGGTCACATGATGGGCCGGCAGCAGATTCTGGTTGATGTTGGGCATTTCTGGGGCTTGAACCTCGATCTGACGGGTATCAATGAGCTCTTAAATAGATGTTTTCAATTTCCAGCATTTCTTTGTGTCATGCCCTGGGGCCCCTGAACAATATTCACAACTCATTGAGTGGTCAAGATTTCTCGGAGGGGGGTTTGGCAGCTTAGTCTCAATCGGATTCAACATACCCAACTGTCTCAACCTGTGGAATAGACTGGTATATGATTCTCCCAACGAAGTGAAAGTCTTTGCTTCTGCAACCTCTCATTCTTGAAGGCTTGATTTGGTCGGAAACCTGTTCCAGGGGGATTTTTGTAGGCTCTTGGAGGTGAATAGGTATTTTGTGGAGTTGAGTAGGTATTTTATGGGTTTGGCGCACGCCATTGTGCGTGGGCAGGAGGTTGAGTGTATGTTTGAGCATGATGGACAGAAAAGTAGGGATCTGGCGGTGGGTAGTAGTGTTGTGGTGGTCTATATGGAGTGTGGGGGTAAGTTTGGTGGTGGGGTCGAGGTTGGTTATAGTAAGGTGATGGGCCCCTAGACCAAGCTCTTGACTCAATCGTTGCAACGTCCTCTTTCTTCTTCTTTCCCAGTACACCCCCAGTGCCGCTTTGAATGGCCTGGGTAGTCGCCTTGATTGCTGAATAGCTCATGATTTTGTTGGATTTGAGTCCTTCCTCTACCATGTTTCCCATTTTTACCACTTCGTTAAAGCATTTCCCTACTGCTGACACCAAGTGACCAAAATAAGTGGGCTCCAAGGCCTGCAAGAAATAGTCAACCATTTCACTCTCTTTCATCGGAAGATCAACCCTCGCTGCTTGCTCTCTCCAACGGAAGCCATTTTCTACTCTCCCCGGGCTTTTTCTTAATTTTCGTCAATGACAGATGGCCTGGGTCAATTTCAAGATTATACTAGAAATGGCAGGCAAATGCTTGGGCTAGATCATCCCAAGTGTACCACCGACCATGATCGTGTCGGGTGTACCATTCCAAAGTTGAGCCACTTAACTTTGACTGAAATATGCCATCAGTAATTCATCTCTTTTGCCTGCTCCTCTCATCTTGCTACAAAAAACTCTTAGATGTGCTACTAGATCACCATGCCCGATATATAAATCAAACATGGGCAACTAGAACCCCGCTGGTAATTGGACATCTGGGAACAGACATAGGTCTTTATATGCCACAATTACTTGACCACCTAGCCCTTGCATATTCCTGAAGGATTTCTCGAAGCTCTTGACTTTTCTAATTATCTCCTCCTGCTCAGAATTCTTAGGAGGCTTCTCAATTTCTGCCGAGAGATCAAAATGAGGAGTGTAAGAACAGGGTTCTAGTCTATGAAGTTCGGTTTTGGGGGATAATAATGATTTCATGAGTCTAGAACAGAGGCTCACTGGAAGATCGATACAATGTAGCAGGTGGAGGTGCCACAAACACAGGAGTGATTGGTGGAGGAGGGTATGGGACTTGTTTGGGTTGTGGAGCTGGTAGTGTTTGGGAGGTGGTGCCATAGCATTGTTGGTAGGTGGGAAAGGCTGGAGATGAATTCACAGTCGAAGGCTCCTTAGGTTGGTCCAATGGTGGGATATAAGCAGGGTTGGCAGGATAAACTGGTGGTGGATGCCCCTTTAACTAGGCCTGGTACATTTTAGCCATTTGTTGCTTTAACTTATACATTTCTTCTTTCATCGCATTAACATCCAATTCATCCACCTCTCTTGACGGATCGACAATACTCGCCTCTAGTTCTTGGTTGGCCATGTTCAGCTTGTCCTTGGACCGGGTGTTGTAGGAGTGAGGTGCCAGAATGCCAATCAACTAACCACCTGCTTGTACTCAATACATCAGCAACAATTTTGTCAGCGGTTAGTGCTTTAACAGATTGGTAACCGCACATTTTGGGGCATGAATACACCTAAGCAGTTAACCGTTTCTATTATGCCTTTGATCAGTTGCATGCGTCATCCCGGCTTTCCTTGTTTCTTTTTGCAACTTTCTTTTCTTTCTCTTTTCTCTTCCTTATTTGTCTTTTCTCATTTTTGCCTTTGTTTTCTCTTTGTTTTTATCCTCTCATTCCTCCCTCTTGTTTTTCCATTGTTTCTCTCTCTCAGTTTCTTATTTTCTCTCTTTTTTCTTTGCTTTTCCTCTCTTTTTTTTCTTTTTTCTTATTTGGTTATGGTCAAATCCTATGGAGATTGCCTACGTATCATGACCCCGCATGAATCATACCAAGCATAGTTCTTGGGATTTTCAATTTTTCATAAGTAACAAAATATTTTGGGATTTTCAATTTTTCATAAAAAGCAAATACTTTGATTATAATGACTCAAAAACTTGCAGACTCAAAAGAAACTAACAGACTCTGAAAAGATGGAAATACATACTCCAACAAGAACTAACAGACTTCATCCTCAAGAAAGTACAGACTTAAACAAAAATCACGAATACATTAATGTCTCGAAAACTCCTAGGGTCTGCGGGGCATCATTCGGCCTCGCCGCGGGCCTATATGCAAGATCCCCTTGGAGTCTCACTAAATCACTCATGATTTGTCGGCCAAATGTCATCACCGCCGCAAAGAAAGTGGTACGTGTCATATCCTCACATGCTTGGCATTTCATAACAATATAATCGGCAATGGCCCTGATCCTCTCTCTGATCCTACCCTTCTCCTGAAACAGACGCTCGACCTGTCGATTACAGGCTTCTAATACCTGAGTGTCGTGGAGATGTTGATTTTGCAGTTGTTGCACTTCTTCCTCCATCTGAGCCATAAGATCATAACATTGTTCCCTTTCAGCTTTAAAATTCTTGGCTTGTTTGACCATTTTGTTCTCGACAGTGATAACCCTTTTCTTTAACCCTGCAACCTTATTGTCGTATTGCTCCTTTAACTGTCTAACTACGCGTGCTCTTTCTTATGCATTCTTAGCCAATTGTGTTCGAGCCCTAGCCAATTCATTCTCCGCTTTGTTCAAATCAAAACCATAATCATCCATTTTCTACCTAAGGTTCTTTTTAAGCTTTCCATCCCTTACACTCCTGGAGGGATTTTCAGCTGCTATTTTTATCTCTCGAATTTGAGCTCGAATGGTTTCATTTTCTTTAGCTAGCTTCCTATTTTCACCCTCATCGGATGTGGCTTGCAAACTATTTTCAAACTGAAGGTCTCGGACCTGCTTTTCAAGCTCTCATATTTTGGCCCTCTATTCATTCTCCTTGGCTAACCAAGCCCACTGTTCTTGTGATAACTCGACAAAATCCTGAAGGTGGGGTCTTTTGGCCGGCCTCCCAAATTTAATTTCCCTTCTATACGGTACCCTGGTGAAACTTATCCTTTGGATCGATCACGTACACAGGTATTTTCCGCCAAGTATTGACACTCGCTCCAAATCTGGTGGACTGTTGCTTCAGGAAACTGGCCATCAGGACCAATCTCGACTACTTGGGCACTAAGATCTTCATCTTTTGGCACTATTTGGCATCTCCCAAGCTATCTCAAAACCCGATACAGGGTATATGGTTGGATGCTCCTGAGACGAGGCCCGATAGCAAGCATATATATGATCTCATCCACAAGAAACCATCCAAACATCCACTCTATTTGGCTAGCAGTGACGGAACGGAGGTGTGATATCCATCCTGTGACCCCTTTTGGCAAGTTGATCCCATCAATCCTCGTATAAAATTCCTCTATGCATGTTTTCTCTGTTGACCCATAACTCATGAATTGAGGATGATGGCATAGGTGTTCAATCATCCACATTTGCAGCAACAAGTTGCACCCCTCCGGCTTTGCAGGCTGTGAGGGCGCGGAAGATTTCAGCTACTATCATAGGTGTAAGGGTGCTTTTGGACTGGATAAGTAAAGTGCTGACAATCCCAGCTATTTTTATGTCGATATTTCCATCTTTCCTAGGGAACACCAGAAGTCCCAAGAAGACCACCATAAAAACAAAACACATATGTTCTTCCCATTTGAGGTGGTTCCCTTTTCTGTATATTTTATTTTCCAGATTGTTGAACCCTACTTTGTGGCCATATCTCTGGTATATAAATTGTGGAATACAAAAACCCGCTACCAAATCTGGGTTATGGACCCCCTGCTTATCTTCAGAGAGTCTAAGAATCTGTGCACAGCTACGGTTCTTGGAACCAAGTACTTGTGTCTTAAAGGAACCTCAACACTCCCAATGTACCCGACTATTTCTTCCAAAGTCGAGGTGAGTTCAAAATCTGAAAAATGGAACACGTTGTGTATCGGGTCCCAGAATGTAACCAATGCCTTTATGATGTCTCCCCTGGGCCTAATCTTCAACAAACCGGTAAGACCTCCCAAATATTGTTTGACCTTGTCTTGCCCTTCTTTACCAAGATCATCCCATCACATATGCAACTCCAAGGGGATTTTGTTCATGATTAAGAAAGGTTCATTTTGAATTGTGCTCATCCTGCACATTTATTAAGGTGATTGAAGAAAACTATGACTCATTTTGACTTAAAGGAAACAACACCAATTTTCCAAATTTTATTTCAAACTAAAACCCAGTTTTTGCAATTACGTCATTTCAGCACTTCGGGGAGGAAGATTTTAAGGATGTGCTCGCTAACTGACCCAAATTAAAAAAAATGACCAAAGGTGGCTGTTCTTGCAAAAAACAACCTTTCGGCGCCCTTTTAGGGACATTCGGCTATTTGCGACAAGAATGGCATCACCTTACTTACTTACCATGAAAAAAATAAAATTTTGTTCTTTTTTGGCTAATTTTGCAAAAGGAAAGTTGGACCCGATAGGGGTTGCCTACGTGTCCCATGCCCTGTGAGAATCAAACTGGCGTAGTTCGGGCAAATAAAACAAAACCAACTATTTTTGAAAACAAATCCTTTTTCTTCTTTTTTTTCTTTCATTTTTCTCAAAAATTTGGCAGAGTTTCAGTATCATTTGGGTATTGGTTTTTCTTTCAAATCAGGTGATTAACCTCTTAGCCTTCACACTGCTATTTTCTTTTTTAAACTCTCCCCTTTTATTCGAAAAGCTGGTCAGCATGCAAATCCAAAGCAGATAAATGCACAAGTAGGATGCATCAGGATGGTCTGTTATTGTGGGTACACCTGTCCTAGACGGACCCAACCCCTGTATTGATTCCCCTAAGTCAAATGCACATGATGCAAACAAGCATTCCTACTAGGGATCCGGCATGAGGCTGAGTTATTCTAGGTTCAAAACCTGGGTATATGTCTAGACTGTGTACCTGAACGGACAACTCGAGTCGAGGATGGGGCTACGTAGCGGGAACCGAAAGGCCATCCGGCTTAGTAACTTGTCCGGGCCTCTTTCTTATTTCAAGGTATGACACTAATAGAATAGGGAGTCTCGACCAGCGAGCACATCCCCAAAGATGAGAAGAGAAGGGTTTCGTAACACTTTTATATATACAATTCAGATAATATCAAAGCGGTAAAAAGCAACATTTTGCACATTAGGCCCGCACATGTAATGAAATCAGATAACAAATAAAGCCAAATACAACAATTATTCCAAGCTCGAATTTTGAACCCTGAACCAAAGATCTGCGTTCTTCTCCCCAGCAAAGTCGCTAGAACTGTCAGATCTCCTTTTTTCTACCCCAGGAAAGGGTATAATAAAGGGAGTTTTTTCTAATTAAAGGACAATCGAAACGGGACTGTTTATTTATTAAATTTAGAGTCACCACTCGGGATAATTTATGGTGTCTCAAATCACCGGTTTAAACCCCAAATCGAGGAAAGATTGACTCTGTTTTACAGTCCACGAACATATAAATCCGGGTAAGGAATTTTGTTAATCCGGGAGAATGTGTTAGGCATTCTCGAGTTCCGTGGTTCTAGCACGGTCTCTCAACTGTTATAATTGGCCTATTATATGATTTTAATACAGGTTTTAGCCTATGGTTCAATTTTAATTTTATAACCGCTTTTATTAATTATTAAAGGAAGATTGCAACGTCATTTAAAATATATTTCGAACCACATAACATAAATACACCCACAGTCCATAACACATTTTATCTAACGTTGTGATTTGGATTTAGGTCACATAAATATGCACCCGAGTTTAGGAAGATATATATTATTAAAATACGCGCCTAAAGCAACTACGCATTTTTAGCTTTGCGAGGGCCATGGAAATTTGCTAAATGGCACGCCTCGAATTCTAAGGATTTTAAAAGAAACAATTAAGCGAGGGCCACGCATTTGGGATTTTGTTTGGCATGGAGCGCCCCAATTCTAAATTAAAAAGGTGTTTAAACTAGACTTTGAAGGGCCATAGGCTACTTTGTGTTTATTTAAAATAGCTCGCCTCCGATAAAAAGATACCAGTTGAAATCAGACTTAAGGGAACTGTGACTACTTCACCTGGATTCGAACTGGTTATTTACTTAAAGGCTTCGAGGCCTGGTGACAGGCCCAACGCTTGTCAAAGTCTCTGTTCAGAGACAAGTAAACGTGATCTTTCAAATGAAATGGTCTCGATATTCAGGCCCAAGATTAGCCCAACTATTAGCGAGTATACTGTTGTAAACGTGAGACTCAGAATCGAACCCCAACAAAGGACAGCAAAAATGCAAAATTAAAGAGACATGTCCATTAAACTGTTCATCACTCGATAAAAGAAAACCGATTTTATGCTACACTTTGCTATCAACTCCAGTTTTACTTTATTATGGGCTTGTGCAATCCAATTAGTACAAAAATGTAACGTGCAGCACTTTAAACTTATATCCATAATTTATTAACCTTACGCATACAAAGAATTTAATATCAAACTCATAAGCTATCAAATTTGATTTTAAACATACAGTTACACCTACAGCCCTTTGAACATATTTTAAAAAGACTCTTGTATCAACATGGACATCATTAAGCTAAAACACCCCTGAAATCAATAAATCAAATCCCATCTCAAGCAAATACCTACCCATTTTGCATACTAGATCCAAAGATATACTACAGCAATTTGAGAAATCCTTAACTAACACATGATTAACGATTCAAAAATAACTTTTGAATCAGTCATATTAACAGAATTCAGATCCAATCCTTAAAGAAAAGAAAGCAAGATGAATAAAGGGAAATAAATAAACCAGTGAGCTAGGTTATGAACACAACTACTACTCAAATAGAACATGGCCAAATCTTAAGGTAAATACATATTTCTTTCGAAGAACAGCATGAATCAGAAGGAAAAAGAAGCAGACTAAAAACTAATTGTGGACCAACAATTTGATACTAAACATCAACACATTTTATTCCATTTCGACTTCCAATTTGCAAATTCACATTGTTTGAATTTCATAGATGTGTACCTAGAAGTAAAATGAAACAAAAGAAGTGAGGAATCTCCAATAGAACAGCAGCCAGCAGACAACAACAAAACCAATTCGACCAATTTGAGTTTCAAAACAATGAGAGAATCAACTTCACTCGAGAAAATACCAAGGAAACCCCCAAAATCAAAACCCCAAAAAACCAGTTTCAATCCATTTGAGCTATATTCTCCAGAAAACCTTTTCAAGAAGTGAAGAACTTAAGAAATCACTAGAATATTTCAATGGAACGGTGATTTTTGCTTTAGTTTCAGCCCTTTCTTTTCTGTATTTTTTAGCTCTTTTTTTTCTTGCCTTTAAAGGCAAGAATAAGATGCCTTTATAGGCAAGGCCATAAGGCAACCATCAGATTTTAATTCTTTCAATTCTACCCTTTTTCTAATTTTTGTTTTTGCTACTTAGTCCCTCATTTAGTGACTTGTTGGTCGAGCCAACCAACTACAAGTCTGAAATTCAAATAAAGACCCCTACTAGAAGCTTCCTATTACTGTTATCAAAGATTCCCTAATCTAGAATACCCAAATTATCCCTTGTTTACCCCGTTCTTACCCTTAAGACCAACCTGGGTCAAGCGGGTATGGGTTATGAATCCCAAATGGGCTCAATGTTTCAATAAACATGGGCTCAGATTCAAGCCAAATAGGATTCCCTTAGAATGAGGTCTTGATTGAACTCAGAGACCAAATAGCAAAATATGAAACCAACCAAATCAATGCATGTGAAAGGGAGGCACTTAAACAAATTCAGAAAACTTAACTTAAACTAAATCATCGATTAGTAAACACGAACAAGCAGGGCACTAACTAATTATTGAATCAGAATAAACCTAACTAAATTATGAGACTAAAATACTGGCTAATGAACAATCAAACTAAATTATCACATCAAGCTAAACAAAGATGGTGAACACAGAATTTATCAAACAAAACAAGTTAGTTAAGGGGGAAATCTTGAAAGACTAAACTGAAAAAGAACAGACGGAATCAAAGTTTTAATTTGGTCAAAAATTTGGTCGACTTCCCATTGATTTATCCGGAGAAAAGAAGAAAAGAAGAAAAACAAAAGAACGAGCCAATGGAAAGAAAGAGACTCAGCGACTGAAGAACTTGAAACCGCGATGACTCGAACCTCCAATTTCGTCTTCAAATAACATTATTCGTTTGTTCTTAGCAAGAATAAACGAACAATGTTATCAAAGGACTAAAATCAGTCCAGAACTCAACAGAAATGAGACAGAAAACCTGCATGCACAGGTCCAGTAGTTGGGCTCATAATACTAGAACCTTAGATTCAAAATTCGAGCAACTTGAGGGGAATTCGAGGAAAGGTCATTAGGGATTTAGAAAGAGGGAGTTGAGGAGACTATTTGGTGTTAGCTTGGGGTTAGTTTATGGTGGTGCCGCCATTGATGGGGTTGAGAATTTGGGGGCGGCTGTCGTTAGGGTTCCAAAGTAACGAGGAGTTTGTGAGAGACGAGTGAGGGGGTAGGTGGGTTGTTCGGACAGTTAAATACAAAAACCCCATCAGTTTCGGACTGTTGGATTAATGAGATCCAACGGTCACGATTAAAAGCAAGCGAAACGGGATCGTTTTGATGAGAGGGAAGACTAGACCGGGTCTGGGCTGGGATTTGGGTGGTTTTGGATGGGTTTAGGGGTTTGGGCTTGGCAATTTTAATTATTTTTGGCCCAAATATGAAAACCTGATCTCTTTTTTTTCAAAATCTTTCCCCTTTTCCCCTTTTTTTATTTTCAAAATTAAATAAAAATCTAAATTAAATCCTAGGACCTAATTAAACCTAAATGATAATTATCACACTTAATTAAAAACAAATTGAAAGAAAAACCCCCAAAAATCAAAGTTAAAATTAAAACGGTGCACATCAAACTATATTTTTTTGTGATTTTCCCTTTTTATAAAATAACTAATTACTTAATTAATCCTAAAATGTTAGATTGAATCCTAAATGAAAATGCACATATTTTTTAGTATTTTCCATTAATTAAAATAAAATAAACATGCACAAACAAATGCAAACAATTAACAGAAAATACCACGAAAATCCACAAAATTGCAAATAATGAAAAGAAATTATTTTATTTTCAAATTGTGGGAATAATTCACATAGAGAAAAAATCACATGCTCACACACACGATGCTTGGTACATCAACGTTCAAGTTGTATTCTGACAGGCAAAGCGCCTCCGTCGGCCCCGTGTTCCTATCGAATCCATCTCTGTTGACGAGTCCCCGAGGATTCTGTCCTTGATCCATCATTCGATCATTGCGGGGTATGTTGCGCCTCAAGGCGTTTCTCCTGTCTTCGGTGTATGATTGGTACCTTTCTTTGTTTGGCTTTGCCTCCTTCGCCAGAAGCCTACTTGGGTATACCGAGCCCGAGGGGGCTCCTAGTTGGTCTTCCTCGACCCTAATTTTTGACTGGTATTGTGAGCATGTGATTGTTTCCCTATATATGAATTATTCCCATAAAATTCAAATAAAAAGAATTTTTTTCCTTATTTCTACAATTTTTTGTGAATTTTGTATTAATTGTTTGTATTTTATTTGTACATGATAATTCATATAAAAAGAAAATAAAAAAAATATGCATTTGCATTTGATTTTTATATTTTTAGGATGAATTATGAGTTAGTTTGTTCTAAAAAAAATAAAAAATCACAAAATAGTTCACTTTTGCATTTTAATTGTTTTAATCGTGAATTTGTCGAAAAATAAGTTTTAAATAATTTTAGAATTTAATTAGTTTAGCTTTGGAATATTAGGACTTTATTTTAATTTTTTGCACACTTATAAAATTAGGGAAAAATAAACAAAAATACAAAATGGGAAAAACAAACAATTGAATAAAGAAAATAGAAAAAGAGAAAACAAGCTAAAATGGGGTCTTAATAAAAACCCAATTCAGGGCTGCCCTAATTGGGCTAATTTCAATGGCCCACAATAAATTACCCCGTCCCAGGCCCAATCATGCCCCACCCGGCCTGCCCCTTTTACAACCAAACGACACCGGTTTGTTTACGGTGATCTCAGCCGTTGATTCCGTCAAATCCAACGGACCACAAGCTTCATGTGCATAAATATAAAAGGTTCGGACATTTTAATTAAATCAAAAGACCAATCTGGTCTTCCTCGTACCAAAACGCACCCCACCGTTCTCCCCCATGGTTCCGCCGTTCGCCGCCGGCGGCAGAGCTCCAAATGACCCAAAATTTTCACCACATAATCATCTCTTCCCCCTCTTTCTATCCCCACGCTCGAAAGCCTTCGAATCACAGCCAATCTCATCGAATCTGCCATCAAAGATTTTCCGGCCAAGTCACGAGTTGGCCCAAATAAACCCAAAATCATACCAGGCGACCGTCTTCCCTCCCTCATTGCTATTTCACGCTCAGAATCTCTCGAATCCAATCAGACGGGCTTGAATTGTAGATCGAAGATTTTTAGAATGGCGACCTGTTTTCAAGCTTCAGGAACTCGATTGATTTGATTAATATTATAAGATTACTTTGACAAAAATAAATTTATAACATTAATTGAAACTCGATTCCAAAAATCGGTTGGTTTGAAGACTAATTCCAGTAAGTTTCTTTTTTTGTTTCTTTTCTTAAGTTTTTGGCTTAATTCGTTGTCGGTCTATTCAATCGAGCGTAGTTTTAGTTTCCATTCTAGGTTAGCATCCTTTCGTCTTTTTGATTGTTATAAATGTTTAGGTTAATTTGTCTTAGGTTAATTTTCATTTCTTTGTTTAAATTTTGATTCAATTTTAATTTTTGTTAGTTTAAATGCTCAATTGTTAATTGGTTCAATTAGTCGTTAGTTTAATTAGGTTTCTCTTTTGTTGTTTTCACGAGGAGTTGGATTTGGAATTTGGATTGGAATTGTTTTCAGTTATTAGTTTGATTAATTGGCCATTCAATATTAGTGTTAATTGGTGCAGTGTTAATTGGTTGTTTGGATATAGCTGAAGAGTTTATTTGTTGGGTAGTTTTAGTTAGACCTTAGCTAAGAGTAAAGAGGTTTGGTAGAATCAACTGAGGTTAGTAATTTTAGGAGGTGACAAGGGTAGTTCAGGCATTGGAAAAGGTTAATTTTATTAGGTTTGTTAATTTCAAAACAGGGGTAAGGGTAGTATAGGAATTGCCTAGCTAAAAGAGCATCCTAAAGGCTTCTAGAATGGGGTACAAGTGTAGATTTCAGTAATTGTGATGCATTTACTTGTTTAGCAAGTCAAGAATAGAGGGACTAAACTGAAAATTAGGAGGGACTAAAAGGAAAACTAAAAATTGAGGGTTGTCCTCACTTAGGCCTATAAAAAGGCATCATTAGTGCCTTAATATACAAGTTTGGAGCCCCAAAAACTCCTCCCAAAAAACACTCTTTACATTCTGACTTTCAGATCTGCAATAGTTTTCAAATTCAAAAACCAAAAGCAAAAAAAAAATAGAAAACTCAGAAAAAGCAAAAAAAAAAATGAATCCCTGTTCTATTGGATTGTGCGGGTTAATTTCACGTATAGCTGTCATTTTGCTCATCATAACTTGTGAGCTGAATCACTGAAGGTTTTTTGGGTTTTAAGGCTCAGTTTCGAACTTGATAGGCATTGTTTGAGTCAGTTTTGGTTGTGGTTGGACCCGTGGAAATTCTGAACTTGATCTCTAGGTTTTTGAGTTCCTTCAAGCTATTTGTGTTGATTTTCTGGTGTCATTGGGTTTCAAACTTCCTGAGGTTGCTAAGTGTGCGTCTAGGCTGTTGTTCGTTTTGCTAAAGCTAGGCTCGCTATTGCTAAGCTTACCTGTTATTGACTTCATCTCCATTTCTCATTCTACTTCAGGTACATGCTGTAACTCTGCACATTTGTAAGCTGGAACACTGAATATGAATGAACATGAGGAATTGAAGTTTGAATTGGCTTGGTTATTCTGTTGATTTGCTTGTGTTTCGGGATATTCTCTTCAGCAATTAAATTAATTTTGGACTGTAATTCGTATGTGTGGCATTTATTATTCAACTTTTGTGGCTAACAGTGTACTGTGTTGATTTGTGTTGAATTGATTCATCCTTGTTGTTAATTTTAGCTTTAGAATAACTATTATTAAAAAATACTTTAGTGTAATACAGTATGGATTGCAAAATAGGATTGAAAAGTCGAAACAGTTTTGTTTGTTGCAATTGTTAAGGTCCACAGGTAGTTATCAATTCTGGGTTGATTTGTCACCTTTAATAGTGTCTAAATTAATTCTGGATTGGTTTTTGGTAGAATTGGTAAACAGTGATTCGTTTGTCAGAGTGTAATAGTGTGTTAGTTCACTGAAGCATTTAGCTTGGATTCAATTTACTGATTTCAAATGTTGGGTTGTTGAGGTG
>MU680050.1:85708-123678 GCA_026770625.1 Nicotiana glauca | reverse complement strand
ACCTCCACGGGTGCCAAATCTGATCAAAACCAATGGGAATACATCAAAATAGGCTAATGGAACATAACCCAATCGAAATAACTCGAAAAACATCCAAAAATACGAAATTGACAAAACCCGAGCCCTGGGCCCGCTTCTCGAAAAATTATGAAATTTGCATTTTCAGAATCCTCGTCTCGCCACGAGTCCATACATATAAAATTTATCAAAATCGGAGTCCAATAGCCCCTTCAGATTCCAAATTTAGTCTCTTTTAGGCTTCAAGCCCTAACCACCATTTTTACCCCTAAATTCCTTGAATTTTCAGTGTTTAATCCTTGTTTTTACACCATAACAACATTATTCGAAGCTATAAATTCATACCTGATGGAATCCCCTTCGAATCCTCTCCAAATCACCCAAAATCGCCTTAGCTCGCACCCCAAATGTTTTCTTAACTTCTGAAATTCGATACCTCTATTTCCAATAAACCTCCAGCATTTTTCGCTTCTGCGGTCCCGCTACTGCTTATGCGGGACCGCTTCTGCGGCCATTTGACCGCTTCTGCGGTTCTCATTAAATTGCCCAGGAATCACTTGTGCGATCAGGCATCCGCTTCTGCAGTTCCCCATCTTCCGTTTCTGCGGTCATTTCTCCGCTTTTGCGGACCCGCAAACGCGACCAGACTTCCGCTTTTGCGGAATTGACGAGGTCCATCGAGGACCGCTTCTGCGATCACAAATCCGATTCTGCGGAGACCGCTCCTGTGGAAACAAGGTCCGCTTCTGCGGAAAAACCCCAGGCCACCTAGGGCCGCTTTTGCGATCAAAGAGCCGCATCTGCGGGACCGCTCCTGCGGTCCTATTTCCGCAGATGCGGAAATACCAGAAGCTTTAAGGACAGACCTGCAATTTTACCAATTTCCTTCCGTTTAGCCATCCGAATCCATCCCGAGGCCCCCGGGACCTCAACCAAAAATACAAACCCACTCGAAAACACGATACGAACTTGTTTCAATCCTAAAAACACGTACTTTAATACAAAAATCACCAAATTACCACGGATTCAAGCCTAATTTTCCTTAAAACTTCCGAATCTCACATCTAATCAAAAACCCGACCAAACGACGTCCGAATGACCTGAAAATTTGCAGACACATCCAAAATCACCTAACGAAGCTACTGCAACTATCGGAATTCCAATCCGACTCCCGGATCAAAATCTCACCTATCAACCGGATTCCGCCAAAATTCCAACATCGCCAATTCAAGCCTATTTCTACACCGGACCTCCAAATTCAATTCTGATCGCTCCCCTAAGTCATAAATCACCTCCCGAAGCTAACCGAACCACCGGAATTTACATCCGAGCCCTCTAACCACATAGTCAACTTCTGGTT
The DNA here is from genome assembly GCA_026770625.1 of Nicotiana glauca. Taxonomy (NCBI): domain Eukaryota; kingdom Viridiplantae; phylum Streptophyta; class Magnoliopsida; order Solanales; family Solanaceae; genus Nicotiana; species Nicotiana glauca. Next base: position 122,300 of record MU680050.1, on the reverse strand, counting down.
GACTTTTCTGAAACAAACTACTTTCTAAGAGGCTATATGCCTTATTTTCAACCAGAATCCGTCCAAATTCACCCGATAGACTCTAATACTGATATAGAATATGAAACCCCACAATAAGGGGGGAAACGGGGCGGTAACTCACGTGACGATGGGCCGAGTCGTCACATCTTACTCTTTGAAATTGTTTTCGCAACTGTTGAAAAGGAATATTTTCAAAAGAGGTTTGAACTGAGCCCAGATGTTTTCTAAAGGATTTCACGGTTTTACTGTTCTTCTCAAAAGGGGGTTGTACTGTTCTATATAGCATGATATATTGACTTACGTGATTTCTTGCTTTTAGCTATTATTTACTTTTATTATTCACTGAGTTGGAGTACTCACTTTACTCCCTGCACCTCGCGTGCAGTTGCAGGTATTGTTCCCTCCGGTAGCGGGTTATTAGCGGATTGAAGGCATTATTATTGAAGCTCAGCAAGGTGACCGCCAGCGTTCGCGGCACCGGACTTCATCTTTTGAACTCCAGATTTTATTTTTGTATATATATTATTGGCCATATAATGGTGTTCAGTCTCCTTTAGATGCTCGTGACTTGTGACGCCCCGGTCGGGCTGAGATGGGTTGGATTTCTGCATATTTTTACCTATATTTCTGCTATTTAGTATTATTAAACCATGTTGCACTAAAATTACGTTAAATAATTATTTTTAAAGGATGAATTGGGTTGACTGGCTGGCCTTGTCTCCACGAGAGGCGCCATCACGACCAGGTTTGGGATTTGGGTCGTGACACAAGGGTAGTTATCCACATTTGTTAATTGTAGTTATATAAATTCTTTCAATTGTATAAACTAGGGTTTACAATTTGAAATTTTAGGGAAATCTTACATTTACTACGTAAACTTGTGTTTCTAATTGAATTCTTAAATTTACTATGTAATTTAATTCTACCAAATTTAGCAACGGAATAACTAACATTCTCCAAAAATTTGAAGTGAGAATGAAGAGATTGAAATGTAGTCTTTGTAGTCTTATTTACCTTAACATTACCTCTTTAAATAGTCTTTGTATACTCTTATTTACCTTAACATTACCTCTTTAGTAGCTTTTTTGGACTCTCAAAATGAGAAGGAAAAGGCAAAAAAGGAAGAATTAAGGATAGTTAGTCTAATTGAATGGCTTACTAATTCAATATTCCAGCGTTTGACTATGTTGTATTTTGTAAATAAAGTTTATTATGTAACTTAATTCTATAAATCAATTTGAACTATGATTAATATATTTTAATTTATTTATTCTTTATGTAGATGGAATATCGTAGTTGGATGTATAATAGGAATTATCACTACAAGAAAATGGGGCTTTAGCGAGGGGAAATCTGGTCGTTAATAGTCCAATTCCGGTCGTTATAAGTTGATAACGATCGGAAAAATCTGGTTGTCACCAGTAGTTAAAAGTCCCGACGTTAAAAGTTAACGACCGGTTTACAATCCGGTCGTTAAAAGATTTTTAGCGACGACATAATTTTTGGTCGTTAAACATGCTTTTTAGCGATAGAATTTTCCCCTCGCTAATTTATTATCGGGTCGTTAAAAGTCTTTAATGAAAATAATGTATTAAGTCAATTCAAGTGCTTTTAGCGACCGATATTCTCTTCGTTAATTTTATAATTACTTTTAATAACCAAAATTCTCTTCGTTAATAATCATTTATCTATTTGAGAAACATGTCGCTAAAGAGTTTTAATGACCATATTTTTCTTCGCTAATATGAAAATGTAATAAATATAATGAAAATTTAAATTATGTGAATAGTAATAGGTATTTATGTGCTTTCATACATGCTCAACAACATTGGAAAATAAATCAAATACTTGATATCTTGTTAATACAAAGAACTAAAGTATCATATTTACCAAAAATCAATTCAAATTGTAAGAAACTCATTTTACTAAAATATTGAAAAGTAAAATAACGCAAACCCATCCACGAGACAACTGGAAGCAGTGAGATGAGTTAATCATCATTTTTAATAATTTCAAAGAAGAAAAAAAGTAAAATAGCAGCATATATATGTACATAAGACAATGTCTTTAAACCATTGTTGACGAACCAAAAACCTCTTGTACTTCAACTTGCTCTACACTTTCTTCAGGGATAGGTTCTTCGGGCTTCAAGTTTTTGATATGTTAAAATAATAAATTTATGTCAGTTTAATAACAAAGAATAAATAACTAAAGAAGAAAATGAACACGTTAAAGGGAAAATGAACATATAACACCTTAAATTATCGAATGCACAAATAGATAATCATATTCACGAGAAGTAAGTTGACTAGCCAGAGAAATGATAAGTTCAATTAAATTCTAGCCAAGTAACAGACTAACTAATTGGAGATAAAATTTTGCCTTCGCCTTTTGTGGTTATCTAAGACAGGAGTCCTTGGGGATAGCCGATTAAAAAACAACCGAGGCACAAGTCAATGATAGTCTAGATTTGCAAGTATTACAGCATCTGACATATCCTTCCGTGTTACTACAATTTTCAAATTCCACATCTAACCGAATGAATCCCTCTTAGCCACTAGGACTGCTGTCTCTATCCACATTTAGCTATGTTTCTATTAACAGATATCATGAATACCAGAACGACAAAAAATTTAAAAAGGACATTATAAAAAGTAAATGAACAATCCAAAAAAAAAAAATACAAGCTAGACCAAAAAGATATATGTTAACCGCCAGGAAGAATAAATAATCACTTCAAAGTAGCATTCAAACAAAATTCAGTATTCGGTAGGTCGTAACCGCTGAAAGAAGAGAAGTTATTGACCTGAAAACTTAATCTATGCCTAAATGATACTGATACTGCTGCAAAAAAAAAAAATTTAGAAGTTACCTATTTTTCATCATTAACACAAAATATTATTCAAATTATATAAGAATCAGATAATTTAAGTTGGCTCTCATTCCATCCGCGTTGATATATTAGTATCAAAGTGGCAAGTTAAAGAATATTTCAGTACTCTATGGTCAATATATCGTAAAGCTGCTTCCAAACCGATGTACGTGTATAAATAGCTTTCGTTGTAGAAATGCAAAAAAATATAAAATAGTATTCGAGCTTGAGATGTATGAGATGTTTGTGTTAATAACTATTGACATGTATAGAAGTTGCTTCATATGGACATGGATTTATTTGCCTTGGCAATCAGAGACATAACTTGGCCTCATGGCCAAATAAAGGAAAAAATGGTATGAAAATAATTTAAACAAAAAGATGAACCAAATTACACAGCAGTATTAGTACCAAGATCCAATATCCTGCCAACCCCACTAGATTTGGTGGATTCGAATGGTGTTCTTTCCCTCTGTTTTTTTTAATAAGTGGAATGATGTTTTGTGTTGTAAGTGCATCTTACATACTTTCTCACATGTGAATATACATACTTGTGAATTACTTGATCACTTGTGATTTATTTAACACTACATGTAGGTCAATAATCCAAACAACGGTGTTAATCAATTTTTGAAAGACATATCATGGGGACCTGCACCTACGGTTGCGACTATGTCTAAGTATTGTGTGAATGATAAAAAATTTCACATCGAAGAATGCTCTAAGTATAAAAACAGCAATAACATTGGGGTGTGTGTCAAAGGTGGTGAAGGCAACCAGGATGGGGAAAATGATTATTATGGTGTGACTAAAGAGATTCTAGAATTATCATATTCGGGTTTGCCAAAGAAGATCATACCTTTCCAATGCAAGTGGTTTGATCCAACACCTAGAGGAGGTACAAATATACACTCGCAGTACAATATAATTGAGGTTAATAAAAAGACGGAGTATGATCGCTATGATCCTTTTATAGTTGCAGAAAAAGTTAGGCAAGTGTACTATGATCCATATCCATTACGGAGGTATAAGACTGATTGGTTGGTTGTAATCAAAACAAAGCCTGTTGGTAGGGTGTAAGTTGAGAATGTGCTAGATGTTGCTTACCAAAACGATACCTCAAGTGTTAACTAAATAGTGGATGATCAGTTAGAAAATGACCTGGAGCATCCTCAACGCATATTAGAAGAACCTGATATGAAGGAAATAACAATCATAGAAAATGAGGATGAAGAATCACCTAATGAAAATGAAATAAGTGAAGAGGAAGGATTTTCAGACGAGGAATGATATGTCGACGAAGACTACTAGCATGTTAGTTTTTTCCAGCTCCCAACTTATATATATTTATATTCTCAATTCTAACATGTTCTTTAATTTATGCAGATGACCGGTAGGGATTGAGGTAGGTCTAGGAAGGATAAAAGGCATATTGATCATGATGATGGTACTACACCCTCGCTTCCTTCCACTCCACACTTGCATCCCTCTGCTGCTGATGGCCGGCAGTAATCTTCTAGGCATACATCTATTATACCACATATATTTACTCATCAGAATACCCATCATTCGCCCTCCCAGCAACATTATTACCATTCTCCACAACAGGGCTATACCCCGCTTCCTCCATATGATCCTACATGTAGTTACATGGGTCCATTTAGTCAGCAATCACAGAGCCGTGTGGTATGCTCGTCATCTACTCCATTTGCTTTATCACCACCTAGATCGCATCCACCTAGATTTCAGTCGGCCGGATCACAGCAGTGGTCTAGATCTCAATGGGGGTCTAGATCGATTCTGGGGTACGGATCGCAACCATCTTCATTAAGGACCCCGTCTCCCTCTCCACGGAGTTCGTCTCCAAGCGTTTCTAGAGTTCGTCTTTGGGATAGTAGCGCTGAGCCAGATTCCTCCCCTTCTGCGCACGCTTCAGATTCATTGGAGGATGATGATCCAGATAAAGTGCAGTATGATCATTATCATAGGATGATCATCAGGCCTGAGGGCAATGAGTAAGATTTATTTATTACTTCTTTATTTTTGTTAAATTATAATATCTACTCTTGTTTATTTAATGTAAATGCTATGTTGAGATTCATTCCTAATCATCAGGTTACAAAGATAATCACTGAAATTCTGGGCCGGTTGTATAATTCACCCTATCCAACTTGGAGTGACTTTCCACCAGAGCTTGTGCAACAAATTTTCAACAAATTTAAGATTTTAATACAATTCTTATGTATTTAAGCATTATATTAACAATATTTTTATATATTGTTACATACTTTATTTGCAAACTAAGTGTGCCTGGGAGGACCGGTATAATAGTAAAATTTGTGCAGATTTTGTGTTCAAATGCCGTAAGAGACTACCTGATTCCTTCTGCTCCGCTCGAAAGAAGAACAAGAAGCCTTCATTGGTTCTACTACATTTATGAGGATCTGATGAGGCACTGGACCACCGAGAAATTCGAGAAGAAGAGTGAACAAGGAAAGAAAGTCCGAGCATATGTGAAGGATGGCTCCTTGCACTGTGTGGGTGCAAGGAGCATGGGGGCTACCGGGAAACTACAAATATTTTTATCGAACTATATTTATATATGTTATTCTAGTACACATTTTATTATATTTGTTGGAAGAAAATATGGGAGGAAGATAAGAAGAGAAGGGTTTCGTAACAGTTTATATGTACAATTCAAATAATTTCAAAGCGGCAAAAGCATCATTTTGCACATTAAGCCCAACATGTAAAATATCAGATAATAAACAAAGACAAATGCAACAATTATTCTAAGCTTGAATTCTTGAACCCTGAACCAAAAGTTCTGGGTTCTTGTCCCCAGCAGAGTCGCCAGAGCTGTCACACCTCCTTTTTCACTACACCCCGTGAAGAGATATAATAAAGGGAATTTTTTCAATTAAAGGACAACCGAAACGAGATTCTTATTAAAGATTCAGATTCGGCACTTGGGAGATTTATGGTGTCCCAAGTCACCAGTTTATTTTGAATCCCAAATCGAGGAAAATTTCGACTTTCCTTGTGAAGTCTGCGAACTAGAAATTCTAAATAAGGATTTCTGTTAACCCGATGGAAGGTGTTAGGCACCCCTGAATTCCGTGGTTCTAGCACGGTCACTTAAACTATTATAATTGGCCTATTATCTGATTTTAATACATGTTTTAGCCTATGTGCATTTTAACTTATTAGCCGCTTTTAATTAATTTTAAGTAAAATTGAACGTCGTTTAAAACATGTCTTTGGATCGCGTCACATGAAATGCACCCGCAATCTGAAACACATTTTATTCAACATTTTGGGATTTAGATTTGGGTCACATGAAATGCACACCCGAGTTTATGAAGGTAATATTATTAATAACGCTCCTAAGCAACTACTCGTTTTTAACTTTACGAAGGCCATGAAAATTTGCTAAATGTCACGCCTCGAATCTCTTTCTTCGAGACCTTACCAAATCAACCCTAATAAATATATATTTACTTGTTATATAATTAATTAACCAAGGATATACTCATTGAAACTAAACCAAACTATTCATCAAACACTACACAACGAGAAATTGGCATAGTTGGTCAGCGATTTTCAGCTACTAGCTCCAGTAGTAACAATCACAATATTAATCTTCCTTATTTTCAACCTAATTATTTGTCTCAACTCTCAACAACATTTTCCTAAATAAAATAACGACATCACATTCTCATGAACAGCATTGGCAAATGAACTGAAACTAATGTGATTCCATGGACACATTCCATGTAAACATAGCCAAGATGATAAAGCATAACAAATAAACCAATTATACACAAACACAAAATCCAAATAAGAACATAAAAAAAAAGAGAATCCAGCCAAAGTAATTATTATTGCAGCTGATTTAAAAAGGAACTAGGCGAGAAAGTTAAAATATCGGACCTTCACATATGGAAAAAGTTCTTCGATACATATGATGCAAACATACAGATTCATGTGCGAAATGAACCATGGACGGAGGTCTCAAACAGATTAAACTTGATATTAGAAAAGAATGAGAGAGGAAAGAATTGAACCTTAGCAATTACATCAACTATATCGGAAAACAATCGAGCGGTAAATAATTCTCAAACAAAATATTCAACGAACCTCCGAACAAGAGTAGCGGGACCTCGACCGGAAAACTCGAACAATGAGCGTCAACCAAGATGAACTCGAATAGTAACTCCAACGTTTGAAAACCAAAACCAAAAGAATGGACTATTTCTCATCATATATTCTGAGTTTGAAATCAAATATGAACCATACCAAACAACAAAACCTCCATTTTTAAATCTAATTTTCTTCCCAGATTTCTCTTTTTGCTTTTCGATTCTTGTGTGTGTTTATGTGAAGCTAACAAGATAATCAAAGGCTCAAGAAAGGAGGTGAAAATAGCTATCTATGTTCGAGCAGAAACAGATTGACGTAGAGGTGTCTCCTTCGTTTTCTCACTGCCCGTGTATATCCCATGTATATTGAATGTATACCCCATCTCTCCCAGGTTTCGTTTTTTTCTCTCCTCTCCCTCCGGAATCCCCCTCCCCTTTCCAGCAAGCTGCACTTTAAAACAATTAGTTCACAAGCCTCCCACATGGCAAAACGTGAGAAACCATTGATGGTGGAGCACTTTGCCTTTGTTTTTAGACAACTTGTTGCCCATGTGCTTGAGTTCTACCCATGTTTTTGAGCAACTAGCTCATGTGCGTGTATTCAGCCCATGTATACAGATGTGCATTCCAGCTGCGTGCTCTCCCGGCTGGCATTGCGCCCAGCCTTGCGTTTTGATACTACTCCGCGAACGAGACTAAAAATACTACCTTATTTTTTGATTAATTTTACTTAAATGAAATAACTATTAACATAAGATTGACCGTTAAAAAAAACTTTTTTGGTATTTTTAAAAATGACTACAAAATATTAATGAAGCTATTTATATATTTTTTTGTTGTAATTTTCGTTTTTTTGTAATAAAATAAAGTAAAAGAGTAAAAATTAGTTGAAATGGCTATATTAAGCCTAAATTAAACATTTACGTGCTAAAATATGAAAAATCTTGGGGAGGGTCAAAAATCACATGTCTACAGCTGTCCCTCTTTGACTGGAAATGCGAAGAGTTTTCAAACAAAGAATGTGACCGAGCCCTGGTATCTGAGCTGCCTACATATCCTTGGCTATAAAGGAATCAGGCCATGTATAGTTCATGGAGTATCGGGGTGGAGATCTGATCGAGGTGCCGTTCCATCGAGGTTCTGGTCCGCGGTCCCGTTATTACATCAAAATCAAAATGAAAAAGACTAACTAAGCCTATCAGCTACAAGTTACAAGATTCCTATCTATGAGTCTTCTGAAGCTTGATCTTGGGTCTTGGTTGGTTCTTCATGCGGACCCTGATCTGAATCTTGATGCTTGTTAGTTGCAGGTGTTGGTTCTTTTCTTCAACTTTGGATCGAGGCGGGACATGCGAATCTTGTGACTTCAATCAAATTTTAAGCAGTCCGCATCCTTCTCCACCTCGGCGCTTTGAGTTCACTTCTTTTGTTTCTTTTCTTTTTCTTTATTCTAGATTGAGACTCATTCTTTTGGTCATCTCGAATCCTGTGCCTCGAGGTAAAACCTGCTCAGACACAAAAACAAACGAACGAAATTTTTCTGCCCCAGTTTTCACTAGGAAAATTTCGTGACTTATTTGTAACGAAAGTCTGAACTTTTCTTTTTTTTTTGAAAGCAATAAAATAAGGAATGTGTCTGTTTAGGAGGGAAAAGGTTTGGGAATGGAGCCCTATATCTAAAATGTCAACTCAGGGATTGGAGCCCTAATATTGGCAAAAAGGCGACTAGGGAATGGAGCCCTATGTTGGAAAAATGAGACTGCTAAATTGTGTACTTATGCTAAATGAACCAAGAAAGATTTTTTATTATTATTATTATTTTGTTTTTTGAGAAAAATCATTATTTTAAACAAATTGCCCCAACGTCTCTTTTTTTTTTTATCGAGGCATCTTTTTGTCTTTTTTAAATTATCCTAGGGGAAAATTCTTCAGACTAGGTTTTCTATCTTAGGAGAAAGATTCATCAGACTAAGATTTTGATCCTAGGAAAAGTTCATCGGACTAGGTCTTTTCTTTTTTTTTGGTTATCTTAGGAGAAAAATTCATCAGACTAAGATTTCTATCCTAGGAGAAAGTTCATCAAACTAGGTCTTTTATCTTAGGAGAAAAATTCATCAGACTAAGATTTTGATCCTAGGAGAAAGTTCATCAGACTAAGTCTCTTTTTGGTATCTTAGGAGAAAGATTCATGAGACTAAGATTTCTATCCTAGGAGAAAGTTCATCAGACTAGGTTTTCTATCTTAGGAGAAAAATTCATCAGACTAAGATTTTGATCCTAGGAGAAAGTTCATCAGACTAGGTCTCTTTTTGGTATCTTAGGAGAAAGATTCATCAGACTAAGATTTCTATCCTATGAGAAAGTTCATCAGACTAGGTTTTCTATCTGAGGAGAAAAATTCATCAGACTAAGATTTTGATCCTAGGAGAAAATTCATCAGACTAGGTTTTTATTGGGAGGAAAATCCATCGGACTAAGACTTTTATCTTAGGAGGAAAATTGTGAAGATCAATGGCAAGATTTTATGCACAATAGCAAGACAAATAAAGGCAAAAATTTGAGAAACTTCCCTTTGTCGGCTCTTCTCTTCTTCTCTTTTTTTTTTTTCTTTGTTTTTTTTGAACCATTTTTCTTGCACTCCTTTGTACCTGTTTCACACAAAGAAAAATTTGTCAGTTTTGAAAACGGTGGTCGGTTTGTGGCCTTGAGTCTTGGAGAGCTTGGCTTCTGCTCAATCATCTTGAGTTGGTTTCAAGAGAATTTTGCTCTGCATTAAGCCTAAATTATTCACACCTAGTACCATTTGTGTTTGTGGCTCAATCAACCTTATCCCAACTGGAGATCTTTGCTCAGGTGACCTTTTTTGATATCTTGAATGACTTCCTGCTTTTTGAGCAATTTATATATCAGGGAGAATCACCAGTTATCTTTTTTGCGCCAAGTAGGCTGACAAGAGTCTTTTTTGGGGAAGCCTTTTGCATGAATCCTCAAGGCATGTTGACAGTAACAACAGAGTGTGCTGGCCAAATTTACAGATTTTGAAATTTTTTCTTGCTTATTTTGACAAGGACTGACTCAAAGTGAAGGACATAATGATGCAAAGAAACAAGTATTAACAAAAATGCCCCTGTCGAAAGGACAGAAGGAAGAGTTTTTTTTTTCTTTTTTTCTTTCAATAACTAGCCTTAATGATCATGACCTGCATTTTGGACTTAACAGCCATTCTATGAAACTGACCAAATCTTCCCTTTTACCATTCTTATGACTTTGAAGTCGGGCTTGTTCGTGCCAATCATTTGCATCATCTTCACGACTCACTTTCGACTAGTGGTGCCTCGAAGGGTTTTCACCAACAAGTCCCTCTCATTTATTCATCTCTGCTTACCGTCGTCTTGCAGCGCCCGTGAGGGTTTTCACTAATAAGACTCTCATTTTTCTTTTCTTTTTCTTTTCTTTTTTTTTTCTTTTGTTTTTTCTTTTTCTTTCCCCTTCTTTTTTTGCGAGCGACTTGACAGTGTTCTATGTAGTGTGACAACCGTAGCTCATTGCCTGTTTTTTTTTTTTTTTTTTGCATTTTTGAAGGTTGATCAAGAGGTCTTTATTTGGAAGGTTTTTGGATATGGGTAGGAAGAAAGGGTTGGCATGACGGCTCAAAGTTGACTCAAAGTGAAGGGTTGTAGACTTACAGCTTTTGGAATCGACTATTTCAAAACTTTTCTTTTTTACCCGGTTTCAGATACTAGGGTTTTTTTTTCTGAATTCTTATTTGGTTGGACCGAACCATGAGGCCGCCTACGTATCCTTTTTCTAAGGAATCAGGTCGAATGTAGTTCAAACATCTGGCCTAACTATTTTCTATCTTTCTTTATTATTCTTTTTTTTCTCCTATCTCTTTTTTTCTTTCAAAACAAATTGCTCTAGCTTCTATTTTCTAGGGGATGGACCTTTGACAATTCTTTTTTCACTTGAACTTTCTAAGAACTACCTCAGTTTGTACTCTTGGGACATGGACTCATTTTTTCATTTTTTTTCATTTTTTTTGACTCTTGACTCTAAACTTGATTCCAAAAGAGGGTGGTCAAAGAAAATAACATAAGATCAAAGTGGTGACAAATGGTATAAAGTGTTTGGGTAGCAGAAAAAGGGCCTCCTAGCCTCGAAAACGCCAATTATAGTATCTTGTCGTGATCACAACATTGACGAACATATCTGTCTTCTTGGTGTATCGTGGTCACAAGACACTTTCCGTCCATTAACGTCAAACTTTCCAACAATCTTCAATTGATTCTTCCTCAAGCCCGATCTTCACAATGATTCGAAAGTGACTTTTAATTGACCTTAATTCCCAAGTATTTCAACTCTTTATTCATCCTCAAAAGTATTTTTTTTCTTTTTCCAGTTATCCAATTCTAGATTAAATCAGTTTCTAAGATCTGGCCAAAATTTCCGCATGCATGCCATGTCATTAGAACTAGTGTGAAAAGAACTATGCACAAATGGCTGACCGTTTTTTTATCGAATAAAGGATAGAAAGGTCTGATAGCACAAAAAAAGAAGAAAAGACGACAAAATAAGCTACCATGACTGAAGGAGGAATGACTTTCCCGTTACTAAGTGACATCTTAGCCACACATTTCGCACATCAGCATTACTACGACATTTGACCATTTTGATTGCTTTGGATTCAACACTCAAATTTTGACGATCACCCCATGTTTTATTGCTCAAATCTGGTAAAGTCAACCCCGCATTTGCCTTCATTTTTAATTTTTCGCCGCCAGCTTGCCTACTTGCCCTTTCATGACTTTAGACCAATAACAATGGTGCTTGCTCCATTAGTTGAGAAGATTCCTTTATTTTCGAGAGATATTGGATTATTTTTGTGACTCGCTATTGCAAACCAACAACCCGACCACCTTTGACTATCTTTTATTTCAAAACAACAAGCATGTTTGAATAAACACTCTCTTTATTTTTTCTTTCTTTTTTCTTTTCTTTCTCTTTTTTTTTAACCATTCGATCGAACCTGATGTGGGTTGCCTACGTATCATGACCCCGCATGAATCAGATCTTGCGTAATTCAGGATGATTATGAATAAACTACTTTTTTTTATTTTGAATTTTTTTAAATGTCTGGAAGAAAGACTTGTAAAGAAGAAAGAAAATATTTTTTTGATTTTCATATTTTTTTGGAATTTCGAAAGAAAAATATTTTGGATTTTTGGAATTTTATTTTGAATTTATGAAAGAAATACTTCTAAAGAAAAAGAAAATATTTTTGAACATTGAATTTTCTTTTCAATTTTTGAAAGAAGAATGAAAAATATTTTTGGATTTTGAGAGAGATTAAAAGAAAATATTTTTGTTTTTTTTATATTTAAAATTGGAGTCTAAAAGAAAGACTTTCTAAAGAAGCAAGTAATGGAAAAATATTTTTGGATTTTTTGAAAATGGTGGGCCGGAACCGATGAGGTTTGCCTACGTATCTCACATCCGGTGAGAATCAGACTCGCGTAATTCGCTTAATAAAACAAAATATTTTTGAAAACAAGATTCCTTTTTTTTCATTTCATTGGCGAATATATAAACTATTTTTTGAACACAAGACTCTTTTTCCTTTTCATTGGCAAATAAAGCAAACTATTTTTGAAAACAAACACATTTTTTTTTATTTTTCGCAAAAATTTGGCAGAGTTTCGATACTATTTGGACATTGTTTTTTTTTCAAAACAGGTAATTATCTCTCTTTAACCCTCATACCGTTGTTTCTCTTTTTTTTTCAAATTTTTTCAATATTCAAAAGTCGGTCAGCATGCAAGTCCGAAGCAAATAAATGCACAAATAGCAAGTAAGATGCATCAGGATGGTCTTTTTCATTTAGGGTACACCTGTCCTAGACAGACCCAACCCCTTTGTTGAATCTCCAAAGTCAAATGCACATGATGCAAACAAACATTCCTACTAGGGATCCAGCATGAGGCTGAGTTATTCTAGGTTCAAAACCTGGGTATTTGTTCTAGACTGTGTACCCGAGCGGACAACTCAAGCCGAGGAGGGGGCTACATACCGGGGACCCGAAATATCATCCGGCTTAGTAACTTGTCTGAGCCTCTTTCTTATTTCAATGTATGACACTAACAGGATAGGGAGTCTCGACCAGCGATCACATCCCCGAAGATAAGAAGAGAAGGGTTTCGTAATAGTTTATATGTACAGTTCGAATAATATCAAAGAGGTAAAAGCATCATTTTGCACATTAAGCCCAACATGTAAAAATATCAGATAATAAACAAAGCCAAATACAACAATTATTCTAAGCTCGAATTCTTGAACTCTAAACCAAAAGTTCTGGGTTCTTGTCCCCGGTAGAGTCGCCGGAGCTATCACGCCTCATTTTTCACTACACCCCGTGAAAAGATATAATAAAGGGAGTTTTTTCAATTAAAGGACAATCGAAACGGGATTCTTATTAAAGATTCATAGTCGCCACTTGGGAGATTTATGGTGTCCCAAATCACCTATTTATTTTGAATCCCAAATCGAGGAAAATTTCGACTTTCCTTGTGAAGTCTGTGAACCAGAAATTCTGAATAAGGAATTCTGTTAACCCGAGGGAAGGTGTTAGGCACCCCCGAATTCCGTGGTTCTAGCACGGTCGCTTAAAATATTATAATTGGCATATTATCTAATTTTAATACATGTTTTAGCCTATGTGCATTTTAACTTATTATCCGCTTTAAATTAATTTTAAGGAAAATTGAACGTCATTTAAAACATGTCTTTAGATCGCGTAACATGAAATGCACCCGCAATTTGAAACACATTTTATTCAACGTTTTAGGATTTGGATTTGGGTCACATGAAATGCACACCCGAGATTAGGAAGGTAATATTATTAATAACGCGCCTAAGCAACTACGCGTTTTTTACTTTGTGAGGGCCATGAAAATTTGCTAAATGTCACACCTTGAATCTCTTTCTTCAAGACCTTACCAAATCAACCCTAATAAATATATATCTACTTGTTATATAATTATTAACCAAGGATATACTGATTGAAACTAAACCAAACTATTCATGAAACACTACACAACGAGAAATTGGAATAGTTGGTCAGCGATTTTCAGCTATTAGCTCCAGTAGTAACAATCACAATATTAATCTTCCTTATTTTCAACCTAATTATTTGTCTCAACTCTCAACAACATTTTACTAAATAAAATAATGACATCACATTCTCATGAACAGCATTGGCAAACGAACTAAACTAATGTGACTCCATGGACACATTTCACATAAACATAGCCAAGAAGATAAAGCATAACAAATAAACCAATTATACACAAACACAAAATCTAAATAAGAACATAAAAAATGAGAATCAAGCTAAAGTAATTATTATTGCAGCTGATTTAAAAAGGAACTAGGTGAGAAAGTTAAAATATCGGACATTCACATATGGAAAAAGTTCTTCGATACATATGATGCAAACATACAGATTCATGTGCGAAATGCACCATGGACGGAGGTCTCAAACAGATTAAACTTTATATTAGAATAGAATGAGAGAAGAAATAATTGAACCTTAGCAATTACAACAACTATATCGGAAAACAATCGAGCGGTAAATAATTCTCAAACAAAATATTCAACGAACCTCCGAACAAGAGTAGCGGGACCTCGACCAGAAAACTCGAACAATGAGCGTCAACACGATGAACTCGAATAGTAACTCCAACGTTTGAAAACCAAAACCAAAAGAATGAACTATTTTCATCACATATTCTGAGTTTGAAATCAAATATGAACCATACCAAATAACAAAACCTCCATTTCTTAATTTAATTTTCTGGCCAGATTTCTTTTTTTGCTTTTCGATTCTTGTGTGTGTTTATGTGAAGCTAACGAGATTATCAAAGGCTGAAGAAAGGAGGTGAAAATGTCTATCTATGTTCGAGCAGAAACAGATTGACGTAGAGGTGTCTCCTTCGTTTTCTCACCGCTAGTGTATACCCCGCCTCTCCCAGTTTCTGTTTTTTTCTCTCCTCTCCCTCCAGAAGCCCCATCCCCTTTCCAGCAAGCTGCACTTTAAAACAATCAGTTTACAAGCCCCCCCACATGGCAAAACGTGGGAAACCATTGATGGTGGAGCACTTTGCTTTTGTTTTTGGACAACTTGTTGCCCATGTGCTTGAGTTCTACCCATGTTTTTGGGCAACAAGCCCATGCGCTTGTATTCAGCCCATGTGCACAGATGTGCATTCCAGTTGCATGCGCTCGCGGCTGGCACTGCGCCCAGCCTTGCGTTTTGACACTACTCCGCGAACGAGACTAAAAATACTACCTTATTTATTAATTAATCTTACTTAAATGAAATAACTTAAATGAAATAACTATTAAAATAAGACTGACCGTTAAAACAAAACTATTTTTGGTATTTTTAAAAATAACTATAAAATATTAATGAAACTATTTATATATTTTTTTTGTAATTTTCATTTTTTTGTAATAAAATAAAGTAAAAGAGTAAAAATTAGTTGAAATGGCTATATTAAGCCTAAATTAAACATTTACGTGCTAAAATATGAAAAATCTTGGGGAGGGTCAAAAATCACATGTCTACAGGTGTAAGTTGAGAATGTGCTAGATGTTGCTTACCAAAACGATACCTCAAGTGTTAACTAAATAGTGGATGATCAGTTAGAAAATGACCTGGAGCATCCTCAACGCATATTAGAAGAAGCTGATATGGAGGAAATAACAATCATAGAAAATGACGATGAAGAATCACCTAATGAAAATGAAATAAGTGAAGAGGAAGGATTTTCAGACGAGGAATGATATGGCGACGAAGACTACTAGCATGTTAGTTTTTTCCAGCTCTCAACTTATATAGATTTATATTCTCAATTCTAACATGTTCTTTAATTTATGCAGATGACGGGTAGGGATCGAGGTAGGTCTAGGAAGGATAAAAGGCCTATTGATCATGATGATGGTGCTACACCCTCACTTCCTTCCACTCCACAGTTGCATCCCTCTGCTGCTGATGGCCGGCAGTAATCTTCTAGGCATACATCTATTCTACCACATCCATCTACTCATCAGACTACCCACCATTCGCCCTCCCAGCAACATTATTACCACTCTCCGCCACAGGGCTATACCCCGCTTCCTCCATATGATCCTACATGTAGTTACATGGGTCCATCGAGTCTGCAGTCACAAAGCCGTGTGGTATGCCCATCTTCTACTCCATTTGCTTCATCACCAGCTGGATCGCATCCATCTAGATTTCAGTCGGCCGGATCACAGCAGTGGTCTAGATCTCAGTGGGGGTCTAGATCGATTCAGGGGTATGGATCGCAACCATCTTCATTAAGGACCCCGTCTCCCTCTCCACGGAGTTCGTATCCAAGCGTTTCAAGAGTTCGTCTTTGGGATAGTAGCGCTGAGCCAGATTCCTCCCCTTCTGCGCACGCTTCAGATTCATCGGAGGATGATGATCCAGATAAAGTGCAGTATGATCATTATCATAGGATGATCATCAGGCCTGAGGGCAATGGGTAAGATTTATTTATTACTTCTTTATTTTTGTTGAATTATAATATCTACTCTTGTTTATTTAATGTAAATGCTATGTTGCAGATTCATTCCTAATCATCATGTTACAAAGATAATCACTGAAATTCTTGGTCGGTTATATAATTCACCCTATCCAACTTGGAGTGACTTTTCACTAGAGCTCGTGCAACAAATTTCCAACCAATTTAAGATTTTAATATAATTCTTATCTATTTAAGGATTATATTAACAATATTTTCATATATTGTTACATACTTTATTTGCAAACTAAGTGTGCCTGGGAGGATCGGCATAATAGTGAAATTTGTGCAGATTTTGTGTTCAAATGCCGTAAGAGACTATCTGATTCCTTCTGCTCTGCTCGAAAGAAGAACAAGAAGCCTTCGTGGGTTCTACTACATTTATGAGGATCTGCTGAGGCACTGGACCACCGAGAAATTCGAGAAGAAGAGTGAACAGGGAAAGAAAGCCCAAGCATATGTGAAGGGTGGCTCCTTGCACTGTGTGGGTGCAAGGAGTATGAGGGCTACCGGGTAACTACAAATATTTTTATAGAACTATATTATATATGTTATTCTAGTACACATTTTATTATATTTGTTGGAAAAAAATATGGGAGGAAGATGACTCATGATGAGTTCTTCATGGAGACTCACATTCAAAGAAGAAAGCACTGACAGATCCAAGTAGATGGGTCGAGGACCGGGCGGAGACTACATATATAAGTTTCATAACTACTATAAATGTTTGTAATATTATATAGTTAATAATTTTCTATCTTCTAAATAAAGGGTTGCTACAAGATTAATGTGGAGGAGTACACTCAAAGCTTGACACCAAATGAGCAAGGCGAGCGACCACCCCTTTCAGACGAAAAAGCTTAGAGGATATGGTTGGGTGTTTTCGGTGGTCCTAAAAAGGGGATAGCATACGGCCTTCCAGAGAGATCATTTTGGCGCTACAAGGCTGGATTGCAAGGTATATGGACTTCTGCCCAAGGTGAGGCAATTAATAGGTCGACTATCTCGTCTATGGAAAAGAAGATCGCGAAGCTGACAACAGAGCTTGAAGAGGCAAAGGCTAGAGAACAAAAGAGAGATGACCAATTTGGTACCCTTCAAGTTCAGCTAGAAAAGAGGGACGAACAATTTAATCTCCTTCAAGGTCAGCTGGCCAATCTTCTTGCTAGTGGTGCTTTCCCCATTCCCCGGTATCATGAGCCTTCCCCATATGCTAATAATTCTCATCGTGATCCTTCGAACCATCCTGACAATGAAGGTTCTAGTAGTGAAGATGGAGATGATGCAATATAAAACACTCATTGAATGGTGTGTATTGCTAAACAAAGTATTGAACTTGTCAATATTTAGTTGGGACTAGTTTTGAATGATGATTGTATTGTTGATATTATTTTGTTATTGAACATTTGTATAGTTGTTGTGGTTGTTATTTGCGTTGTTGGTTAATTGTTGTTGTTGTTTTTGTTAGTTAATTATTGTTGTTGTTGTTGTTAGTTAATTGTTGTTAGTTAATTATTGTTGTTGTTGGTTAATTATGGTTGAATGGCAGCAATGTAATGCTGCCATTATAGGATGGATATTGGTTGGAATTGGTAGGTGGTGTAGTTTAAAACCAGGCATATTCTGATTGATTTTTACCCAGAAAACTTACCGAAGTCGGTCGAAAATATCATTTTTATGCCTAGAAATTCAAAATTTCCGACCGAATTTGGTCGGAAATTTCAAATAAAAACTCCATATTTTTGAAATTTCAGACCGAAGTCGGTCAGATTTGCCTTATTAGCTTGATTTCATAAGTGAGCATGAAGTTGGAATTGAATAGATAGTGAGAAAAATCACCTTTCATGATTCAGGTAGTAATTTGAATTTAAATTTATTTATTTAAATAAATTAACAATTTATTACAATTTAAAATTTAAAATTCTGACCGATTTCGATGGGTATTGAAAATTAAATAACTTTTTAAAAATAGTACCAACTGATTTCGGTCGATAAATGCAGTTTGACAGTCAATCAACGCATTGAATAAACCGACCGTTTTCGGTCGAAAATTTCGACCGATTTAGGTCGCAACACGTTAGCAACCATCATTTTTTGACTAATTAAAAGCGGTAGAAATCGGTCGCTTTTTTTCAATTTTCGACCGATTCCGATCGATTTTTCTAGACGAATTTAGCCAGTTTTTTTAGTAGTGGCTATGGACTTGTTAGATTGTCGTGATGCTACTTGGCCTGATGCAGTTGAATATATTAATGATAATGAAATTAAAGATCTTGATAGACCTTACGAAAGGGTTAATAAGAAATAATTGAATCGAAAATAATGCAAAATACATACTAAAAGGGCAGCATGATGCACTAAGCTCCCACTATATGTGAGGTTTGGGAAAGAGCCAGACCACAAGAGTCCGTCAAGGTCATATTGGTAAAAAAGGCAGTATGATATACTAAGCTTCTTATCGTCTCGATTGTTTCTACCTGAGCTATTAGATTTTGGGAAAGGTTGTAGGGGATATGTGCAGGATGAGTAAGGGTAGAGTGACTGGGCTGGATAAGATCCCGGTGGAATTATGGAAAATGTGGGTAAAGAAGGCTTGGAATGACTTGCTAGGTTGTTTAACGTTATTTTTAGGAAGAAAAAGATGCCCGAAAAGTGGGGGCGGAGTACGATGATCCCATTGTACAAGAACAAGGGGAATATCCAAAACAACAACTATAGGGGTATCAAGTTATTAAGCCACACGATGAAAGTGTGGGAAAGGGTGATTGAAGGGAGGTTGAGGAAGAATGTCTCCATTTCCAAGAACCAATTTGGTTTCATGTCGGGAGGGTCAACTACTGAGGCCATTCACATTGTAAGGATATTGGTGGAGCAGTATAGGTGATGGAGAAGGATTTGCATATGGTATTCCTTGATATGGAGAAAGCCTATGGCAAAGTCCTAAGAGAGGTGCTATGGAGATGTTTGGAGGCTAGAGGAGTGCCTGTAGCGTATATTAGAGTGATTCAGAACATGTATGGTGTAGCTAAGATATAGGTTAGGACAGCAGGTGGAGACTCTGACTACTTTTCAGTTGAGATGGGGTTGCATCAGGGATCAACACTTAGGCCATTTTTATTTTCCCTGGTGATGGATTCATTGATGCGACACATTCAAGGGGAGGTGCCTTGGTTCTTGATATTTGAGGATGACATAGTCCTGATTGATGAGATGCGAGGTGGCGCTAACAAGAGGCTGGAGGTTTGGAGACATACTGTGATGACCCAAAGGGTCATCACCTGTTTTCTCATTTACTTCGCACTTCTGAGGCCTTGAAAACCTCACTTTTAGTCACCTCAATTTGCGTGCGCAGTCCGGGCGCGTAGCGGGAAAGCTTAAATATGAATTCTGTGTAAAAATTGATGAATTTTAATATTAATATGATTAAAGTTGACTTTGGTCAACATTTTGGGTAAACGGACCCGGACCCGTGATTTGATGGTCCCGGAGGGTCCATAGAAATATATGGGACTCGGGCGTATGCCCGAAATCGAAATCCGAGGTCCCGAGCTCGAGAAATGAATTTTTAAAACAAATTATTTTCTAAAATTTTTAAAGAAATTTGAAGTGAAAATGAATTACAACGTGTTGGTATCGAGTCTGTATTTTGGTTCCGGTGCCCGGTACAGGTCTTATATGTGTTTAAAGCGCTTCTTATGAAATTTGGTTGAAATCGGACGTCATTTGGCGTGTTTCAGAAATAACTATCTAAAAACGAAAGTTTATGAAGTTTGATGAAAAAGTGATGATTTTGAGATTTGATTCTTCGTTTTTGATGTTATTTTGGTGATTTGATCACACGGTAAAGTTCGTAAGATGTTGTCGAGTTAGTGTGTGTGATTGGTTAGGAGCCCTGAGGGCTCGGGAGTGTTTTCGGAGGTGTTCGGGGTAGTTTTGGACTTAGGAAGATTGCAGAAAATCTGCAACAGGTGCACATTGATTTTCTTCTTCGCGTTCGCACTACGCCTCTCGCGTTGCTTCAGCTTCATCCTTCATCACGTTTGCATCACCTCCTCGCGTTCGTGTAGAGTATTTTGACTCAGAAGACTTAGCCTTCATTTTACTCATCGTGTTCGCACTTATATCCTCGCGTTCGCGTAGTTCATAAGGCTCCCTTCATCGCATTCGCGTAGTTCATAAGGGTCCCTTCATCGCGTTCGCGTAGGTGTCCACGCATTCGCATGTTGACTTTAGTCCCTGACATGGCTTATTGCTATGCTTCCGCGCTTGCTCCTTTCAGCTGGTTGGTATAAGTGCAGTCTTGGGCGATCCGGTAACATTCTTGGGTAGTGCATGGCTCACCCCTAATCCTGAATATTCCCCACAGGGTGGGAAACTTGATTACCTGATAGAGACTCGAGGGGATGGCTCGCATGGCGTGTATCTATGGGCTTCATATTTGACGTTGTAAGCCATTTCCTGGTTCATGATGTGGAATGCGGTTTCCAGCGTGACTCCTCCAGCCAAACCTGGTAGTGATATCTCTCCGGAGGTTTGCTCTACTGCATTGTTAAAACCTGTTAGCGTTATACAACGCAGTATTACCTTATCCTCGATCCTCATTTGCATAAGGACCCTCGGGTGGATAATACATGCACTGCTTCCATCGTCTACCATGATTCTTTTTACGTCAGTATCAGCAATGCGTAAAGTTAAAACTAAAGCATCGTAATGAGGGAAAGACAAACTGTCGGCATCAGACTTATCAAAGGTGATACTATCTTTGAAGTCATCATACCGTTCGTGAGCGATCGTGCGCTTCAACTTTTGTGTGGTGGTGAACTTTACATTGCTTGATTGCCGAGTCATCGCCGCCACCGACAATCATCTGTATGATGCGTACTGGAGAATGCAGTTTTGGCGGTCATTGGGATTGATCGCGTCCTCTGGTGAAATTAGCTCTCCCTTTATCACTGAGCAGCTCCTTTAGGTATCCCTGGTTCAGCATTCTGACCACTTCCTGTCATAGAACTATGCAATCTTCAGTCTTGTGTCCCCTTTCCTGATGGAATTCGCATAGGACGTTCGACCTCCTCGCACTAGGATCTGATTTCATTTTCTGCGACCATTGTACCTCCGTGCCCAGCTTCTCCAGTGCGTACACTATTTCTGAAGGTGAGACACAAAAGTTATGAGCGGAGAATAATTGAGGCATACCTCTTTCATTCTGAAGCGGGGCGGCGTGTCGTTGCAAGGCGTCTGGATGTCTCAAAGGAGGTAGAGTAGGGGCTCTGACGTAGGGCTGATCCCTTTCTATGTTGAATTGTGGGAGTGGTTACTGTCGCCCGTCATTACGTTGATCCTTCCTGACTTCCTATTGCACTGATGTCAGTCGTTGGGTTGGACCGTTAAGATCGTCTTCGTCTGCTCTTACTTCTGCGCAGTAGACATTGTGGATTTCTTCCCACGTAGTGGGGGGATACTTCATGAGTCGATTGAGCAGCTTCTAGGTCGCTTTCGACCCATCTCTGTTTAACCTGTTTTGGAAAGCAGTGACTGCCATTCCTTCTGATACGTTCGGTAAGCCCATTCTTACCCTGTTGAATCGTTCCAGAAAGTACCTGAGTCGTTCGCCCGTTGTTTGCCAGATAGCAAATATATCGTTGACCCTTGCTTCAGCCTTCTTTGCTCCTGCATGGGCGGTGGCGAACTTATTCGCCATTTCTTCGAACGTCGATATAGATCTGGCTGGTAGTTGAGAGTACCATGTTAGCGCTCCTCCTGTCAAAGTTTCAGCGAACTTTTTCAACAACACGGACGACACCTGTTCTTTCGATAAGTCATTGCCTTTTACAGCGGTTACATAATGGATCAGATGATCTTCTGGATCCGTGGTCCCGTCATATATTCTCAGGTATAGGGGCATCTTGAAGGTTTTAAGGATCGGGTGAGGAGCAACTTCCTCACTATACGGTTGCTCGACGAACCTTCCCACGTCACATTTTGGCAGTAGTTTAGGGGCACAAGGTATTTTGTCTACCCTTTCCTGGTGTTCCTTCATTTGATCGCAAAGAGCTTTATTCTCGTTCTCCATTTCTTCCATTTTCTTAAGAATGGTTGAGAGTGCATTATCGTTTGCGTTAATATCGGTGTGGGCGTTGCTTGTCCGTATGACACTTGGTTCACCGGTGGTAACCGCGATTTCTGTCGTTGATGTTTCTTTAAGATTTCCCTGAGATGGTTTCTCGAGCATGCCACTTAGAGTGTTTGTCAACCATTCCTCTAGTAGCTTTTTGACTACTGGGGGCGTTTCCTTTGCTGCGGACATTGAAGCCCCTCTTTTGTGCAAGTTCATTAGATCTTCGAGTGAAGAGGGTGAAATATCCTCCTCCGGAACACTACTTGGTGTTACGTTTGCAACATTTTCTCTGCCGCCCTCGTTGAGGGGGCCTATGAGGTTGGTTGAGACATCTGCTATCATCTTCAACCTTGATTCTTTATCTGCCATTTGTTAGTTCTACGGAAGTTGAAGGATACTGATTATTGTTCTTGATATCCTAGATGTAAACTATGATTTCGACTATCGAAATTCCCACAAATGGCGCCAAATTATTTAACTCAGAAGTTATTGAATACTTTTCGAGCAAATCAATCAATATAGATGAAGGGGTAAACCGTAGTCGAAGATAATGAACCCTAGGATTATCTTTGTAGTTAATCGGAGCAACGATAATATAAATTAAGGGGAGAGGGAGAGGATGATAATATTAGAGAGACGAGAGCTGTAGTTCTAGAGAGAAGCGAGAGCAATATTGTCACGACCCAAAATCCACTAAGGGTCGTGGTGGCGCCGGACACCTCTGTCAGGCCAGCCAACTAAATTATCAATTAATTCCTCTTTTAATACTTTTCAAAATCTAAGGTTTTTCCTTCCATTTTTCATAAATAAAAGTTCACTACTTGAATTTCAAATTTAAATAATAACAATTAGTACAAATCCGTTGAAACCCATCCCAGAAACCCGGTGTCACAAGTACATGAGCAACTATCGATAAGGAAAGTAAAATACAACATCTGTCCGAAATACAGTGGACAGGGAATAAATAATAAAATGTTGAAAGGAACTACACTGGCTGCGGGTCGTCTCGAACAATGCAACTCACCTAGTCCCAGAGTTGTCCGTGCTGCTACGCCCAATAGGCTGCGAGAAGTATATATACCTGTGCAACAAAAATGCACAGAAGTGTAGTATGAGTACGTAATCAACGTGTACTCAGTGAGTATCCCGCCTAATCCCAAAGGGGTAGAGACGAGATGGCCAACTCCGACACTCACTAGAGGTCAATTAGCAATATTCTATAAGTGCGAGGAAAATCATGGATTTGTATAGAAATTCTGATTGTGAAGCCAGAAAAATAGGTAAACACCTTCAACAATAAATCCAGGTCTTATAAAGTTTGTTCTTTATTATCTTATCAGTTTATATCAAGCCACGTAGGGCCAATTCCACATTTACAATTTACAAGTAACAGATAAACACGTGCAAATCATGCCGAGGTCGACGACCCGCTCCAATAGAAATGTAAATTGTGCACTGCCGAGGGTCGAGCGGCAGGAACCATAGATGCATCTATTCTCACCGAGGCGTTCGGCCCGTTCCATAAATAAACACATATCCTGCTCGCGAATCATCCATGCGACGTAGGCACACATAAAATACATGCTCAATCAGTCAAATAAGAACTTATTGGGGAATATTTATTCAAATAAAACCAATTCTCCTTTAACAATTTAAGAAATGAAGTTTAATCCTTTTAGAAATTTACTTACTAATTTGATGTGAGTTAAACAATTCAATCTACCAATGGGTTCACAATTAATCCGCGTGCAACATGCTTTTAGGTCCTAACTACCCGGACAATAGCATAATAGTAGCTACGCACGGACTCTCGTCACCTCGTGCGTACGTAGCCCTCACAAATAGGAGCACATAATCAATTACTTCACCTATGGGGTAAATTCCCCCTCACAAGATTAGAAAGGAGACTCACCTCGCTCCGTAGACTCAAAACCGGCATTCTACATTGTTTCGAGGACTCCAATTGATGCACCGCGCTCCAAGACTAGCCAATGGTTATGCAAATCCATTAATATATGCTCAAATATTCATTACAACTAATTTATAGCAATTCCTAACCCCGATTGGAAAGTTGACCAAAACGCCCTCGGGCCCACGTGCCCGGAATCCAAAACTTTTCGAAGATAAAGTTTACCCATAACCTTAGGAACTCGAATATATAATTTTCTCTTAATTCCATACTCAAAATCCAAGATTTCTAATTTCCTAGGTTTTCAACAAAAACCCCAAATTTACACTAATGTTCATGCTTAAATCCATACATAATTGATATATTTAACACAAAGGTGATGGGAATAACTTACCTTGACATTGACGACGAAAATCCCCTCCTTGAAGCTCTCCAAAATCGCCCCAAGCCATGAGAAATATGAGAGAAATGGCTAATCCCTGACTTTAAATTAACCTTCTGCCTCCAGGGATTTTTGCTTCTGCGGAAATAAATCCCGCTTCCGCGGTCCCGCTTTTGCGGAAAATATTCCGCTTATGCGGTCCCTAGGCTCAAGCCCATTTTCGCTTCTGCGATAAGCCAACCGCTTCTGCGGTTCCGCATCAGCGGATCAAGGGCCGCTTCTGCGGTCTTGGCTGCCCTCGCCCTCGTCCGCTTCTGCGGCTTCTTCTTCACTTCTGCGGGGCCGCTTTTGTGGTCCCATTTCCGCAGAAGCGGAAATACCAGATACCTGCTACCTCAGCACTTCTTCAAACTCCGGATTCGATCCGTTAGCCACCTGGAATCCACCCGAGGCCCCGATTCAAGCCTTATGAACTTCAAACTTTCCAACTTCTACTTTCGATGCTTAAACCTATCAAATCATGTCCGATTGAACTCAAATTTTACACACAAATCATATTCGACATTACGCACCTACTCCAACTTTCGGAATCGGATTTCGACCCCGATATCAAAAAGTCAACCTCTTGTCAAACTTCTTAAAAACCTTCAAATTCTAACTTTAGCTAAATTGCTCCAAAAGGACCTACGGACCTTCGAATTCACTTTCGATCGCGCTCCCAACTCCAGAATCACCATACGGAGCTATTCACAGTCTCGGAATCCCAAACGGACATCGATAATTCTGAAATGCACTCCGAGCCAAACTTAAGAAATTTCTTCCAAAATGCTAACTTCCACAATAGGCGCCAAAACGCTCCCGGGTTATCCAAAACCCGAACCGGGCATACGCCCAAGTCCGATATCATCATACGAACCTGCTGGAACCTTCAGATCCTGATTCCGAGGTCATTTACTCAAAATTCCAATCCTTGTTCATTCTTTCAACTTTAAGCTTCTCAAATGAGAGTTTTCATTTAAATTTAACTCCGATCTTCCTGAATTTAAATTTCGACCATGCGAACAAGTTATAATACCTGAAATGAAGCTGTTCATGGCCTCCACTGCTGAACGGAGCGCTGGGACTCAAAACGACCGGTCGGGTCGTTACATTCTCTCCCACTTAAACAGACGTTCGTCCTCGAACATGCTGAGAACTATACTGAAGTAGTCTGAAATTGATGTTTAACTTCTCATGCACCTCCCCGTGCTACCACAACTTAGCTGAGCACATCGGCTCGATAAATTCTGAAGATATTCCTTTTTTTTTCTCAAGCAAATAAGCCTTAGAGCCTAATTCCAACATCCAGAGTTCTATGCCAGACCTGTTTCTAACATACGATCACCGTATCAATCACTATACAATGTACTCAAACATGACTGCATAACTCTGCTGAATTCACACTTTGCATCACTTTACTCATAGGACCACAATAACATTTTTGTTTGAATTAATCGAAATTCCACGAATCCGATGCTCCCATTGCACCTCATAACCTACATAGGTCTTACTCTAACTATTACAATACTGCCACGACGGACAAGATGCCGAAATTCATAATCAGCTGCCGAGTCAACCAACCATCGAGTCTATACTTCTGACAAGAAACTTTACCACATTCTGAACCAAATAATGATCTTCTCTCCTTAATATACTTCATATAATCAGATTGCACTGATCCTAAATCCCACAATCTCATCTTACCCAGTACGAACTGCTCGGCAATAAGCCACTCCGAATGTGATCACAAGTCTCATATGACGCCATAATGTGCCAATAGGCCACCAATCTGAACACATCACAAACAGGAAATCGACCTCTGGAAGGAATTACCTAACTCCCGCACTACTACGGACTTTCCTTAGAAAATAGGAAGCAGGACATACAAAATTAGCATATAGAAAACTACACTCAGCATCATACTATTGCGGCGTGCAACCCGATCCAGACAACATAACCATGGCGGTGTGCCATCCGATCCTCACAATATAACCATGGCGGCGTGCCACCCGATCCTTACAATATAACTATGGCGGCGTGCCACCCGATCCACACGTAGAACTCACATAAGGAGATACACATCAAGCTAATTTGCTCATTGTGATAAAATACCGAATCTAGGTCACAAGCACGCTAAGTGCATAATGTCATCCCTGAGGGGACATATAGCGCGATAAGCTACAAAACTCGAGCACAACTGAGGTGCGATATACAGTCTGAATCTCAAGAGCCATCTTGCTCATAATGCGTCATTGCCACGCGGAACCTCAACACATAAAATTTACCAAGCCGTCTCACGACTCATACGGCACATTACATCATTACCTGGAATAGGTGATGACAAAATAACACCCCGACTGTTCCTCCATAAGGAACGCTCGCTGAACGAACACAACTGGCCTGATATAAAGCCCAAATTCACATTTAAATCCATCCACCGACCTCAAGTTGATCCTGATCATACCAAATTAAACCAATGACCTTTCAAAGGTCCATACTAATTCCCCACCTCTCGTAACACACAAGAACAACCATCATAACCGGAGTACAATCCACAACTTAGAATCCGAGTGCCCTCCAGGCATCCATTCTCAATTTAACGATATCATCACAATTCTTCATACTTGGTTTATATCTTTAATCAATCAAGTGGCGTCGTGCCACATTTATGCAATCTTCCTATGGAACCCACTCCCACCATCTACCATAACAACTAACTGGGTCTTACCTCCAACTCACCGACCGCACTAATGCTGATAAGCGATCAAGAATCATTAACCATGATACAAGCCTTCGTTACAAAATACCAATCTCAGGTGACGCTGAAGACAACCCCAACTTAATTTAATCATTCAACCCTTTCCTTGCTCATCTGAGCCAATGACATCCTTGTCAACACTGAACTGCAACCTTGATCCTCACTTCGTATTTCCATGCTACTCACTGCACCCAACGTGCCAACATACGATAGAACACGATTTTTCATCGTAACTCCGAAATCATTAATATTTTAACACTTCATCATATATGAACTTTTCACTTAACTCACTTCGGGAGAATCATAGCAACACACATGTAAATTCCCATAACCGTAGAATATGCAAATTTGCAAGTAGTGGTCCAAGCCACCATAGCCCTTCCGGAATCTGCTTCCTCATAACAAGTCACAACAGTAGAATGGTTTAGAATGTTATCAATTACGGCGGCCGACAAACCTCACACGTACCGCCACAAATCAAACGCATAACTCGATCACGTTGAATGAACGGATCACAGACCCCAACATGCCAAATTCAACTATGGCTAATCAATCCCTTTCCCTCCAATTTATCCTTGATTGCTTTGGAAATAATACTAATTCTCTTCAACGCATAACATACTCCTCTACACTCACCCCGAGTGACCTTGAATTGCGAGACCATGCTGTCTCAAATTTCACGAACTATTTCACATTTCTCAAATGCTACACCACAAGGTAACACATCATAGAACATTCTAGGCACCTTCTCATAAGCTGCTACAAAGCTTGATTCTTAGTTGTACTTATATGCTTGAAATCATTAGGTACCACACTTTATCTTTTGAGTTCCATTAGGACCATTGTTGAGAGCCACCCGCTCTGACTTGATCCCGAATATAATCAGCTCCCTGAATCTTCTAGCACATTAATACCCTCTCAATGAAGCACCTGGCAGAGTCACTCCCTTTTTAACCCGTTTCTATACAAGGCATAAATCTTAAATATTTTCCCAAGTTCGAACATGAGCCTATAAGGCTAACCATAGCACATCCTTAATAATTCCTCCGCTCAATTTACTACTTATGGTCTTTTCTCGTAGCTGAATTAACCCATCAATATGCTAATAACCATAAATCACGCAAGTAGTTAATCATACAACCCAATCATAAAGCGGTGGGACTCTCCCACTTAGCTTGAAGCCATCATTTCACCATTCTTGAGTTCGCCCGACCTTTTTACCTCTTATTGACTTAACCTCGCACCACCAATTATCAAAATCTCTCGGGATCTTCCTGTAAATCCCCATCTTTCATCTTCTGAGTCTTCATCCACATTCGCACGACCGATCTATTTGTTGAACAACCAATATAATTCCTTGCAGAAGCTTCGCCAACCACGCGACCGCTAATCTGCTCACGGGGAATAACCCACCTAGGGGAATCACCTCCCATCATCTTCCCACGCCACTGCACCGGGTACATTCGCTATGACACTAATAGCCTATCCTGAGTCCGAGCTCACCTTCCAGTTGCACAAGTCCATTCGCCCCTTGCGGACATCAATTAAATGCGCGGCAACATCCTTCCAAATTCAGGGTTATACTGCACCCTTCTCCATTTCAAGCAGCTCCTTTCCGCCATATCAATCTTCTGCCGCATAATAGCCCATACTTCACATCATACCTGCAAGCTTCAATCACCAATCATTAAAATCCCTAATTCGATCCAAACTCTCCCTAAGGCGCGTAGTCTTCCTACTTCCAAGCCCATATGCAACCCTCCCCACTCTCCCACTTTGGCGGAACTCATCTCTTTAATTAACCACTCGACCTTGCTCCTCATGCTTGGCCTTCTAGAAGTTTTAACACCATCTGACACTTCCCACATGTCCTTCCTCATACTTTGCTGCTCAATTGTTGCCTTAAATGAAATCT
Source organism: Nicotiana glauca (assembly GCA_026770625.1). Classification (NCBI taxonomy): domain Eukaryota; kingdom Viridiplantae; phylum Streptophyta; class Magnoliopsida; order Solanales; family Solanaceae; genus Nicotiana; species Nicotiana glauca. The sequence goes on along the minus strand of MU680050.1, from coordinate 92,539 downwards.
ATCTTCGTGGCACTTGAATCCACCATTGGTGCTAACTTTAAACCTTTCCAAAGGTCATCTTTATCGAGCCGTCAATATTAGAAATTCTGATTCGATTTTAAAAGGCCGCGTCATGCGATATCTGGCAGTTGTACCTCCAATATTATTTCACAATATCCTGCCATAAAGGCGAATTGTAGCAGATTATAACACTAACAACTTAGTACGTTCAATCAGGACCACGGCACCCCCTCATCAAAGAAAGCTCAACCACGCTTGCAAATACCAAGCCTCATTACTTACACCAGCCCACACCTGACCATTCTTAGTCCGACTTTCTTTTCCCCTATCGGGAATAAAATACTGAATCCCTTGATTACATGATGAGTAAACCTGCCTCCAATTCATTCACTGCCCCGACACATGGGCAAACATCCTACCATCATAACAACACTGCGGAATAATCGCTCGTAAGCATTATGGCAACCTGTGCCTAGCCTCAAGGCTCTTAGAAGTTCTGTTACCGAGCTGAAACAATAGAATATCCTTCTATAATGCGACAATAATAGTCCAAACAACTATACCGGGAGATCATCCCGCACCATATTTGTAGTACCATTGCAATCCTTAAATTTTCGATTTATAACAAGTGCTCGCATAAGATTGAGTAGGAAGAAATTAAAGGCATAAGCCTCAAAGGAATTGAACCGCACGATAAGGGAATCAAGAAGGGAAGTACTCCTAACAGCCCTGTAGCCACCCGAGGATAAGTACAGACATCTCCGTACCGTTCCGCGAGACTCTACTAGACTTGCTCATGACTTGTGAGACCGACGGGAACCTAGTGCTCTGATACCATATTGTCACCACCCAAAATCCACTAAGTGTCATGGTGGCGCCGGACACCTCTGTCAGGCCAGCCAACTAAATTATCAATTAATTCCTCTTTTAATACTTTTGAAAATCTAAGGTTTTTCCTTCCATTTTTCATAAATAAAAGTTCACTAGTTGAATTTCAAATTTAAATAATAACAATTAGTACAAATCCGTTGAAACCCATCCCAAAAAACCAGTGTCACAAGTACATGAGCAACTATCGCTAAGGAAAGTAAAATACAACATCTGTCCGAAATACAGTGGACAGGGAATAAATAATAAAATGCTGAAAGGAACTACACTGGCTGCGGGTCGCCTCGAACGATGCAGCTCACCTAGTCCCAGAGTCGTCCGTGCTGCTACGCCCAATAGGCTGCGAGAGGTATATATATAGGTGCAACAAAAATGCACAGAAGTGTAGTATGAGTACGTAATCAACGTGTACTTAGTGAGAATCCCGCCTAATCCCGAAGGGGTAGAGACGAGATGGCCAACTCCGACACTCACTAGAGGTCAATTAGCAATATTTTATAAGTGCGAGGAAAATCATGGATTTGTATACAAATTCTGATTGTGAAGCCAGAAAAATAGGTAAACACCTTCAACAATAAATCCAGGGCTCATAAAGTTTGTTCTTTATTATCTTATCAGTTTATATCAAGCCACGTAGGGCCAATTCCACATTTACAATTTACAAGTAACAGATAAACACGCGCAAATCATGCCAAGGTCGACGACCCGCTCCAACAGAAATGTAAATTGTGCACCGCCGAGGGTCGAGCGGCACGAACCATAGATGCATCTATTCTCACCGAGGCATTCGGCCCGTTCCATAAATAAACACATATCCTGCTCGCGAATCATCCATGCGACGCATGCACACATAAAATAAATGCTCAATCAGTCAAATAAGAACTTATCGGGGAATATTTATTCAAATAACACCAATTCTCCATTAATAATTTAAGAAATGAAGTTTAATCCTTTTAGAAATTTACTTACTAATACGATGTGAGTTAAACAATTCAAGCTACCAATGGGCTCACAATTAATCCATGTGCAACATGCTTTTAGGTCCTAACTACCCGGACAATAGCATAATAGTAGCTACACACCGACTCTCATCACCTCGTGTGTACGTAGCCCCTACAAATAGGAGCACATAATCAATTACTTCACCTATGGGGTAAATTCCCCCTCACAAGATTAGAAAAGAGACTCACCTCGCTCCGTAGACTCAAAATCAGCATTCTACGTTCTTCTGAGGACTCCAATTGATGCACCACACTCCAAGACTAGCCAATGGTTATGCAAATCCATTAATATATGCTCAAATATTCATTACAACTAATTTATAGCAATTCCTAACCCCAATTGGAAAGTTGACCAAAACGCCCTCGGGCCCACGTGCCCAGAATCCAAAACTTTTTGAAGATAAAGTTTACCCATAACCTTAGGAACTCGAATATATAATTTTCTCTTAATTCCATACTCAAAATCGTAATCAAAATCCAAGATTTCTAATTTCTTAGGTTTTCAACCAAAATCCCAAATTTACACTAATCTTCATACTTAAATCCATACATAATTGATATATTTTACACAAAAGTGATGGGGATAACTTACCTTGACATTGACGACGAAAATCCCCTCCTTGAAGCTCTGCAAAATTGCCCCAAGCCATGAGAAATATGAGAGAAATGGCCAATCCCCGACTTTAAATTAACCTTCTGCCTCCAGGGATTTTCGCTTCTGCAGAAATAAATCCCGCTTCCTCAGTCCCGCTTTTGCGAAAAATATTCCGCTTTTGCGGTCCATGGGCTCAAGCCCATTTTTGCTTCTACGATAAGCCAACCGCTTCTGCGGTTCCGCATCAGCGGATCAAGGGCCGCTTCTGTGGTCCTGGCTGCCCTCGCCCTCGTCTGCTTCTGCGGCTTCTTCTTCGCTTCTGCGGTCCTATTTCCGCAGAAGCAGAAATACCAGATACCAGCTACCTCAGCACTTCTTCAAACTCCGGATTCGATCCGTTAGCCACCTGGAATCCACCCGAGGCCCCCGGGACCCAACCAATCATACCAACCAGTCCTAAAACACATTATGGACTTGCTCGAGGCTTCAAAGCCCATCAATTAATGCTAAAATCACGAATTACACCCTGATTCAAGCCTTATGAACTTCGAACTTTCTAACTTCTACTTTCGATGCTTAAACCTATCAAGTTGCGTCCGATTGACCTCAAATTTTACACACCAATCATATTCGACATTACACACCTACTCCAACTTTCGAAATCGGATTCCGACCCCGATATCAAAAAGTCAACCTCCAGTCAAACTTCTCAAAAACCTTCAAATTCTAACTTTAGCCAAATTGCTCCAAAAGGACCTACGGACCTTCGAATTCACTTCTGATCGCGCTCCCAACTCCAGAATCACCATACGGAGCTATTCACAGTCTCAGAATCCCAAACGGACGTCGATAACGCTGAAATGCACTCCGAGCCAAACTTAAGAAATTTCTTCCAAAATGCTAACTTCCACAATAGGCGCCAAAATGCTCCCGGGTTATCCAAAACCCGAACCGGGCATACGCCCAAGTCCGATATCATCATACGAACCTGTTGGAACTTTCAGATCCCGATTCCGAGGTCATTTACTCAAAATTTCAATCCTAGTTCATTCTTTCAACTTTAAGCTTCTCAAGTGAGAGTTTTTATTTAAATTTAACGCCGATCTTCCTGAATTTAAATTTCGACCATGCGAACAAGTTATAATACCTAAAATGAAGTTGTTCATGGCCTTCGACTACTGAATGGAGCGCTGGTACTCAAAACGACCGGTCGGGTCATTACAAATATAATGTTAAGAGAGATTTTGTATTATCAATAATGAATCCAATGCCCCTTACACAACTATCGGTGTGGGCGCTGCTTGTCCGTATAACACTTGGTTCACCGGTGGCAGCCGCGATTTCTGTCGTTGGTGAGTCTTTAAGATTTCCCTGAGATGGTTTCTCGAGCATGCCACTTAGAGTGATTGTCAACCATTCCTCTAGTAGATTTTTGACTACTGGGGGCGTTTCCTTTGTTGCGGACGTTGAAGCCCCTCTTTTGTGCAAGATCGTTAGATCTTCGAGTGAAGAGGGCGAAATATCCTCCTCCGGAACACTACTTGATGTTACATTCGCAACATTTTCTCTACCGGCCTCGTTGAGGAGGCCTATGAGGTTGGTTGAACATCTGCTATCAGCTTCAGCCTTGATTATTTATCTGCCATTTGTTAGTTCTACAGAGTTTGAAGGATAGTAATTGTTATTCTTGATATCCTAGATGTGAACTATGATTTCGACTGCCGAAATCTTCACAGACGGTGCCAAATTGTTTGCCTCGGAAGTTATTGAATACTTTTCGAGCAAATCAATCAATATAGATGAAGAGGTAAATTGTAGTCGAAGATAATAAACCCTAGGATTATCTTTGTAGTTAATCGGAGCAGCGAAAATATAAATTAAGGGGAGAGGGAGAGGATGATAATGTTAGAGAGATGAGAGCTGTAGTTCTAGATAGAAGAGAGAGCAATANATACTTCTTCGTCATTAACTTACATATTTTTTATACTAAAAGAAGTATAATAATTTATTATGATTTAGTCAATGACCTACATTGTTTGACTCAAAAGTTATTGAATACTTTTCGAGCAAATCAATCAATATAGATGAAGGGGTAAATTGTAGTCGAAGATAATGAACCCTAGGATTATCTTTGTAGTTAATTTGAGTAGCGATAATATAAATTAAGGGGAGAGGGAGAGGGAGAGGATGATAATCTTCGAGAGATGAAAGATGCAGTTTTAGAGAGAGAAGAGAGAGACAATGCTAGAGAGATCTTGTATTATTAATAATAAATCCAATGCCCCTTACACAGCTCTCCACCCTTTCATATAGGGAAGGGCCTTTTTCTAAAATATCTGAAAGACACAAATAAAGTACACGATATCTAAGGGCTAACATGGTCATGAGGTCGTCCCCACATTACCCCCAAGCCGTCCTTTTAACTGGACTCGTGCGTTTACGATCGGTCGTACTTGCTGAGAGACGTGATTAGTCAAATTCGACCCCATACAGGGGGAAGGGGTACATGCTCGAAAACAAGAGATGTTGAAATAGCGACTCACTTGATTCTTGAGAACATAGCTGCAAAACTCCATGCTTTATCACGGATGACTATAAGTCCGGTATACTTGGAGAGAAGATCCGCTTTGCCTTTTCATTGTGACATGGTATTAAGGCTTCCAAGGCTGCTCCATTTTGCTGATAAGGAAGTTTCTCGGCAACCTGAGAAATCACAAGTTTAGGGTATGTAAAAATTGCAGTATGCGCACAAAACTTGTTGAAGCCATCCATCATGTACGCAGCTTATATATGTTTATTTCACTGTAGAAATGACTGTAAACACGAAGTGCATATAGTACTAGCTTACTTGTTAGAGGACATTCTTTTAAAAGAGTGTAACCATAGGAGAAGTTAGTAGTTGTAGGATAGTAGATTGTTAATTTCTGTACATAATGTTGTGTATACTTTCATAGCGATCCGAAGATATTGGAGTACACAATTCTTTTGCCTTCAAAATTCATTCCAAGGTCGAGTTCTCATTATCTTTACAACATTGTAAGGCACTTTATGACGGGATACTTTCTAACATGACTGCAATCTTGTGAGTGTAGTTTATTGATTTTTTGTGACGACCCAAAGGGTCATCACCGGTTTTCTCTTTCATTTCGTACTTCCGAGGCCTTAAAAACCTCACTTTTAGTTGCCTCGATTTGCGTACGCAATTCGGGTGCATAGCCGGAAAGCCTATATATGAGTTCTGTGTGAATGGTGAATTTTGATATTAATATAAATAATATTGACTTCGGTCAACATTGAGGGTAAACGGACCCGGACCCGCAATTTGACGGTCCCGAAGGGTCCGTAGAAAAATATGAGACTTGGGTGTGTGCCCGGAATCGAATTCCGAGGTCCCAAGCCCGAGAAATGAATTTTTCTGTGAAATTGTTTTATGAAATTAATTAACGAAATTGGAAATGAAAATTGATTAAAAGACTATGGTATCGGGCTCGTATTTTGGTTCCGACACCCGGTACAAGTCTTATATACGATTTAAGCCCTATCTGTAAAGTTTGGTTGAAAACGGACGTCGTTTGACGTGTTTCGGACTATAAGTTCCAAATTTGATAGTTTATGAAGCTTGGAAGAAAATCATGGAATTTGAGGCTTAATCCGATGTATATGATGTTATTTTAGCGATTTGATCGCGCGAGTAAGTCCGTAGGATATTTTTGAGGTTGTGTGCATGTTTGGTTTGGAGCCTCGAGGGCTCGGGTGAGTTTTGGATAGGTGTCGAGTTGCAATTTTGACCTTAGAAATCTCAGAAAAAGTTGCTGGCATGAACAGACCTGCAGGCTTCGCAAGTGGCACTTCGCAAATGCGAAGTTAGCCCAGGTCTGCCAATTCTTGCAAAAGCGAGGATTTTACTCGCAAATGCGAAAGTCCCCAGGCCTGCCTAGTTTCGCAAATGCGAAGTTCCCCATCGCAATTGCGAAGTGAGGGGCTCGCAAATGCGAGACCATGTTCGCAAATGCAAAGGTCTCGTTCATGGCCTGGCTTAGCAAATGCAAAGCAGAGTTTGCAATTCCCACTTTTTGGTCGGGGTTCGCAATTGCAGACCCCTGTTCGCAATTGCGACATCAGAGACACAGCAGATTAATACTTAGTCGAATTTTCAACACTTTTCTCCATTCTTTCAACTCAAACACACCATAGGCGATTTTTCAAGCATAAACCTTCTTCCAAATCATTTGTAAGTCAACTTTTACTTAATTTCTTCAATCTTTAGCATCATTAAACATGTTTTTATCTTAAAATCAAGGATTTCCATGGGTGAAAATGGGGATTTTGGGTAGAACCTAGGTTTTC
>MU680050.1:38540-54964 GCA_026770625.1 Nicotiana glauca | reverse complement strand
TCATACGGATCCATCTGAATGCTGGACTGGTAGCTGTTGTTGTAGGCAAACTCTGCTAAAGGCAAAAACTGGTCCCACGAGCCTCCAAAATCAATGACGCAAGCTCGGAGCATATCCTCCAAAATCTGTATAGTCCGCTCGGACTGACTATCCGTCTGAGGATGGAATGTTGTGCTCAACTGAACCTGGGTGCCTAACTCTCGCTGAGCTGCTCTCCAGAAGCGCGAGGTAAACTTCGTACCCCGGTCCGAAATGATGGATACCGGCACACCATGAAGGCGAACAATCTCCCTGATATAAATCTCAATTAACCTCTCGGATGAATAGGAGACTGCCACTGGAATAAAATGCGCTGACTTATCAACAATGACCCAAATAGCATCAAACTTCTTTCGAGTCAACGGAAGTCCAGTAATGAAATCCATGGTAATCCTCTCCCACTTCCACTCGGGAAGCTCAATCCTCTGTAACAAACCACTGGGCCTCTGATGCTCATACTTGACCTGCTGACAGTTCAAACACCGACCCACATACGCAACAATACCCTTCTTCATCCTACGCTACCAATAATGCTGCCGCAAGTCCTGACACATCTTCGCGACGCCCGGGTGAATAGAATACCGAGAACTATGGGCCTCCGCTAAGATCAACTCTCGAATCCCATCAACATTGGGTACACAAACTCGCCCATGCAATCTCAAAACACCATCATCCTCTAAGGTCACCTTCGTGGCACCTCCACGCTGCACCGTGTCTCTCAGGACACACAAATGGGGATCATCAAACTGCCGATTACGGATACGCTCCAATAGAGAAGAACGGGCGACCGTGCAAGCTAACACTCTGCTCGGCTCAGAAATATCTAATCTCACCAATCGATTGGACAAGGCCTGAACATCTAAAGCAAGTGGTCTCTAGCTGGCCAGAATATAAGCAAGACTACCCATGCTGGCGGATTTCCTACTCAATGCATCGGCCACCACATTGGCCTTACTCGGGTGGTATAAGATAGTAACATCATAATCTTTCAATAACTCTAACCACCTTCGCTGCCTCACATTCAACTCCTTCTGCTTGAACAGGTACTGAAGGCTCTTGTGATCCGTGTACACCTCACACGTCACGCTATATAGATAATGCCTCCAAATCTTAAAAACATGAACAACGGTTGCCAACTCTAGATCATGAACCAGATAATTCTTCTCGTGGATCTTCAACTGTCCCAAAGCATAGGCAATGACTTTGCCATCCTGCATCAATACTGCTCTAAGCCCAATACGGGAAGCATCACAATAGACTGTGTAAGGCCCTGAACCCGTGGGCAAAACCAATACCGGTGCCGTAATCAGAGCTGTATTGAGCTTCTGAAAGCTCGCCTCACACTCATCTGACCATCTAAACTGGGCACCCTTCTGGGTCAATCTGGTCATCGGGGCTGCAATAGAAGAAAATCCCTCTACGAACCGACGGTAATAACCTGCCAACCCCAAGAAACTCCGAATCTCGGTCACTGAAGCTGGTCGAGGCCAATTCTTGACTGCCTCAATCTTCTTCGGGTCCACCTGAATACCCTCTGCTGATACAATATGACCCAGAAATGCAACCGAACTCAACCAGAACTCGCACTTCAAAAACTTAGCATATAACTGACTATCCTTCAGAGTCTGACGAACCACTCTGAGGTGCTTCTCGTGCTCTTCCTGGCTGCGGGAGTACACCAGAATATCATCATTAAAGACTATCACGAATAAGTCTAGATATGGCCTGAACACTCGGTTCATTAACTCCATAAATGCTGCTAAGGCATTGGTCAACCCAAATGACATGACTAAAAAATCATAGTGCCCATACCGAGTGCGGAATGCTGTCTTAGGGACATCAGACACCCTAATCTTCAGCTGCTGATAATCAGATCTCAAGTTTATCTTTGAAAACACCCTTGCTCCTTGAAGCTGGTCAAACAAATCAGCAATCCTCGGCAATGGGTATTTGTTCTTTATCGTCACCTTGTTCAACTGCAGGTAATCAATACACATCCGCATCGAACCATCTTTCTTTTTCACGAATAACACCTGCGCACCCCAAGGAGAAACACTAGGCCTGATAAAACCCTTCTCTAGTAAATCCTGCAACTGGTCCTTTAACTCCTTCAACTCTGGCGGGGCCATTCGATACGGTAGAATAGAAATGGGCTGCGTGTTCGGAGCCAGATCAATACAAAAATCAATATCTCTGTCGGGTGACATACCCGGAAGATCTGAAGGGAAAACCTCGGAGAACTCTCGAACAATAGGAACAGAGTAAATAGAAGGAACCTCTGCGCTGGAGTCGCGAACATACGCCAAATAAGCCAAACACTCCTTCTCGACCATGCGTCGAGCCTTAACATATGAAATAACACTGCGGGTGGCATGACCTAGGGTCCCTTTCCACTCTAGTCGGGGCAATTCTGGCAAAGCCAAGGTCACGGTCTTGGCGTGATAATCCAAGATAGCATGACACGGGGACAACCAATCCATCCCTAATATGACGTCGAAATCCACCATATCTAAAAGCAATATATCAACACGGGTCTCAAGACCCTAAAACACAACCACACAGGAACGATGCACCCGGTCAACTACTATGGAGTCATCCACCGGTGTAGATACATAAACAGGAATGTCCAAAGCATAACTAGACATAGCCAGGCAGGTTGCAAATGGACGACACATATGAATATGTAGACCCAGGGTCAAATAGTACTAACTCATCACTATCACAAACCAGAATAGTACCTGTAATAACGGCATCTGACGACTCGGCCTCTGGTCTGGATGGCAAAGCATAAAACCGAGGCTCAGCCCCACCTCCCTGAACCATGTCTCTGGGACGATCGGCTACCTGCTGACCCCTACCTCTGGCGGTCCGGCCTCCGCCTCTACGGTCTCGACCTCCACCTTTATGATCCCTACCCCCGCCCCTGGCTGGCTGGGTAGGCCGTGGGTCACCTGCTGCCTGAATCATGGGGCGAGGACCCTGCTGCTGCGACTGTGTACCCCTCAATCTCGGGCCAGATCGATAAATCGGGTCTCATACTGTGTGACCGTCATAGACCCCTGCTGGAGGCGCTCAAAATGCCTCCGGTAAGCATCCCTCTGAGTAACGGGAAGAAAGTTCTCTAGAAATAACTCCGAAAACTGATCCCAATTCAAAGGCGGCGATCCTGCTGGTCTGGCTAAACAGCAATCCCTACACCAAGTCTTGGCGGATCCAAATAGACGAAAAGCCACAAAATCAACTCCATTGGACTCCACAATGCCCATGTTCGAAGAACCTCATGGCAGTTATATAAGAAATCCTGGGGGTCCTCAGAAGAAGCTCTACTGAATGTAGCAGTGAAGAGCTTGGTGAACCTGTCCAGCCTCCACAAAGCATCTGCGGACATAGCCGCTCCATCACCGGCCTACGCAACTACCCCTGGCTGAACTGCCACAGCTTTTTGAACCGGTGGAATCTGAATCTGAGGAGCTACCTGCTCCGGAGTACGTGCAGCAGGAGTCTAGGCTCCTCCTCCAGCCTGAGAAGTGGCTGGTGCTACAGGAAGCAATCCTGCTCGGGTGACACTCTCCATGAGGCCAACCAATCGGACCAAGGCATCTTGAAGAACTGGGGTAGCAATAAAACCATCTGGGACCTGAGCTGGGCCCACCGAAACTGTCTGGGCTGGGGCCGGAACCTCCTCGTCAAGGTCAACCTGAGGCTCCGCCACTGGTGCTGCTACTGATGGCTGGGCTCTGCCCCTACCTCGGCCCCTAGCATGGCCACGTCCTCTGCCCCTAACTGGAGCTGCCTGGGGCTCGGACTTCTGATCGGTGGATGAGGAAGCGCGTATTCTCGCCATCTCCGAAAGAACAGAGTAGAAATTCAATCAGCATTGAGAAACCAAATCGCACGACAAGAAAGAACAAATGAGAGATTTTTCCTAACTCAGTAGACTCTGGGAATAAGTACAGACGTCTCCGTACCTACCCCTCAGACTCTACTAAGTTTGTGCGTGAGTTGTGAGACCTATGTAACCTAGTGCTCTGATACCAACTTGTCACGATCCGAATTTCCCACCATCGGGATCGTGATGGAGCCTACTCGTAGTAGCTAGGCAAGCCAACTTATTTATCCTTTCATTACTAGACAAATTACTTTAACAGTTAACAGCATCACTATAGAACATGAAATTTAACAAGAATAATAGCAGAAATGTGATTTATAATTACGAATCATAACGCAGAGCAGTCATTAATAGCATCTACCCAAGATTTGGTGTCACAGTACTCACGAACTACTAAGAATATACTAAATATAATGGTCTGAAAGAAATATATAAGTTGTCTGTCTCGAAAACAATGAGGCAACAGTCTATAAGAGAACATAAAGAAGAGACGCCGGGCCTGCAGATGCCTGCAAGGCTACCTCGGTCTCGTGAAAATGAAAGCCTGCTCCCGCACTAATGTTGTTGCTGCTCCTCAAAACCTAGACTTGTGCAAAATAACACAGAAGTGTAGCATCAGCACAACCGACCCCATGTGCTGGTAAGTGTCTAGCCTAACCCCGGTGAAGTAGTGATGAGGCTAGACTGGACACCACATAAACATGTGCCGTTATAAATATACAACGGAAACGTAATACCAAACAACTAACAATAGGGGAGGGGGAAACATGCTATGGGGAATTAACAATAGTAACAATAATCCCGAGTAACAAACTAAAGCAGCTTAGATTCACAATGAACAAGGAAATCAATACTCAATATAAACAATTGGTATCAACAACTGTTGCGGCGTGCAACCCGCTCCATAATTACTATTGTTGCGGCGTGCAACCCGATCCACAAATACCACTGTTGCAGCATGCAACCCGACCCATACCATTTAGCAGGTATCACTGTTGCAGCGTGCAACCCGACCCATACCATTTAGCAGGTATCACTATTGCGGCGTGCAACCCGACCCATACCATTTAGCAGGTATCACTATTGCGGCGTGCAACCCGACCCATACCATTTATGAGTAATCACTATTGCGGCGCGCAACCCGACCCTCATATATCATTGTTGCAGTGTGCAACCCGATCCTCAATATCATTTACAGTCTGACTTCCTAAACAACAGTCACAATTAAGGAACATAAAAATAAGCAAATATTTGACAAACATTCGGGCAAGGGAAAGAAACCAACAAGTGCCACCAAACGTCCCGGCAAGGGAATAATCAACAACGCTTTCTCTTTCTTACTTTTCTTACCTCATAATCCACTCTACCATTTTGAGCCAACGCTCCAAAGAATCAAGTCATTTCATATACTTTCAACATTCGTATCACAATTCGAGCCAGTGCTCCTAGGAATCAAATAATCATATCACCGTTCACATGTTATTCACGACATATAGAAATCCTCCATATAATAGATATGAAGTTCACAACCAATTCATGATAATCACATTATAAGGACTCATGGTCATGCTAGACACCAATGTATAGATACTCGTCACCATGGCTATACATCGTACTCGATCACATAGCAATTAGCAACAAGACTCAACTCCTATTCCCCTCAAGCTAGGGTTAAACCAAACACTTACCTCAAAGCCTTGAAATCCACTTAATCCTCAACTATCGCTTTACCTCGCGGTTCCACCTCCGATTTGCTCGAATCTAATCACAAATGGCTCAATTACTTTAATAAACACTATATAAATCAATTTGAATGCATAAAAATGATTTTCCCAAGTTTTTCCCAAAAAATCCAAAAACACCCCCGGGCCCACATGGTCAAAACCCGATGTTCGAACCAAAGCCCAGTTATCCATTCCCCCACGAACTCAAATATGTAATTTGTTTTGAAATCGAACCTCAAATCGTGGTCCAACTCCCATATTTTTAGAAAATCTAAGTTCCACCCAAAAATCCCAATTTCACCCATGAAAATCCTTGATTTTAAGTGGAAACCACGTTTAATGATGTTAAAGATTGAGAGAATTGAGTAAAAATCAACTTACAAGTGATTTCGTATGAAGGTTGTTCTTGAAAAATCGCCTATGGTATTTGGGTTTTGAAAGAATGGTGAAAAGTGATGAAAATTCGACGAAGTATAAAATTTGCTGGGCCTCGGATATGGGAATTGCGAACTGGGGTTCACAATTGCGAACCCAGGCCTGCTAACTTGGGAAATGCAAAGCCAAGTTCGCATTTGCGAACACTGTGCATGATTGGGACCTTTGCATTTGCGAAGAGGGCCTCGCATTTGCGATACCTGCCAGGCCTCCCTTTTTTCGCATTTGCGATCAGGTGGTCGCATTTGCGATATCGCATTTGCGATATCGCATTTGCGATGATTTCTTCGCAAATGCGAAGACACCAGCAGTGAAAATACCAAATTTTAAAAAATGAGAAAATGCAATCCGATGTCTATCCAAAACTCACCCGAGCCCTCGGGGCTCCAAACCAAACATGCACACAATCTCAAAAACATCCTACAGACTTAGTCGCGCGATCCAATCGCCAAAATAACATCATATACATAGAATCAAGCCTCAAAACACATGATTTTCTTCTAAACTTCATAAACTTTCAACTTGGAACTTATAGTCTGAAACACGTCAAACGACGTCTGATTTCGACCAAACTTTACAGAAAGCGCTTACACAATATATAAGACTTGTACCGGGCGTCGGAACCAAAATACGAGCCCGATACCACAGTTTTTTAATCAATTTCCATTTCCATTTTCCTTAATAATTTTAGAAAAATAATTTAATAGAAAAATTCTTTCCTCGGGCTCTAGACCTCGGAATTCAACTACGGGCACATGCCCGAGTCCCATATTTTTCTACGGACCTTTCGGGACCGTCCAATCTCGGGTCCGGGTCCGTTTCCCCAAAATATTGACCAAAGGCAACTTTAATCATATTAATATCAAAATTCTTCAAATTTTTTATAGAATTCACATATTTCAACATATAAGCTTTTCGGTTACGTGCCCGGACTGTGCACGCAAATCAAAGCAAGTAAAGATGAGGTTTTCATGGCCTCGGAAGCACGGAACGAATGAGAAAACAGGTGATGACCCTTTAGGTCGTCACACCAATATTACTTTCACATAGTGAATGATTATTTTGAGAATACTTATTGTTCTCATTACCACGATGATGACAATATAATTTCGTCTATTTCCACGTCCACATCCATTGATTATTCATGGTAATAAATTTATCTTCTTTCAGATACATATTGCTATCACATTCTTTTAAGGGAATGAAAATGGAGCAAATTCAATGGGACGGGTTTTCATTCTTTGCCCACAATCATCCATGAATTTGATCATGGCGGGGCATAGAAATTTTACCACTTCAGGTGGTTATAATTTCTTACAAACTCCATTAGAGTTATAATCAAACTTTGTTGTCTTGCTTGTATATAAAATCAAATTATATAATAAAAAAGAAAAATACGGTAAAATACATACCTTAAATTCAGAATTTAATCATGAAGGAAGTTCATTGAACAATTGATAATCATTATGCTCAATCCCAAAACTTCTACCCAATTGGTTAGAGTCTCGTGCTGATAACGTATTATAAAATAATGTATTGCAGAGAAAGAGAGAGAGAGAGAGAGAGAGAGAGAGAGAGAGAGAGAGAGGGAGAATTCGTATTGATATCAGATCCATTACAATGGAATAGAACCCTCTATTTATAAGGAGAGATTGACTTAGCCACCAAATAATAAATCTTAGAATCTCTCTAAATATGGACATTCACCGTAAATAGAATTCTATTTATAACAGTTATGGATTAGTTGGATAGGACACTTTATTTGACCTGTTTCTTGAAATGGTAAAAGACACTTAAAAATAAAGCATTTTTTTATTTTTTCTGAATCAGGTCAACTATTCAGCAGTGTCTCCAAGTTGACATACAAATGTTTTTCCCCAAGTTGCAGAGGTCATGACTTAGTGGCGAAGCCAAAAATTTTATTTAAGGTGTTTAAACTTGAAATAAATAAATAAAATCTCTGATAAAAAGTGTTTAATATATCTTATGTACCATAAAAACCTAATAGTTTACATATACATATAATATAATTTTTAGATAAAAGGTGATCAGTTGACCTAGTGGCATATACGCATCATTTTTAGACATTAAAATATAATACTTTACATATAATTTTTAGACAAAAGATGATCAGTTGACCCAGTGGCGTACGCAGGATTTTTCATAAGCGGTGTTACTATTTCTAATAAGAGGCTCGTAACAATTAAAAATAAATTTGTGGAGCCAAGGGAGTTCAAACCCAAGACCTTTCACAACAAACTTGAAGCTATCAACCACTAAGCTACTAAGTTGTTTTATTGCAAGTAATGTCACTTTTAATCCTTTTAACTTGTATTTATGGTTTACTTATTTTATATATATATATATATATATATATATATATATATATATTGTTAGTTGCCCTTTAAAGTTGAATAATTATTAGAGAGAATAAATATTTAAATATTGATCAAACTTGTCTATAAATTTGGATATTTTCTACTTTTCTGAATCAAATAAGAAAGAAGATCATTTGAGACCGGGAGACACACACATTCTTGATACAAAATCATTTTTTTTAAACATAGTATATCATAGACACACACATTCTTGATATGGAGTTACCTGATCTTGGACTTTTATGTTATGTTATCAACGCTTTAGATATCCAATCCTAATTGTGCGAGAAGCTAGGGCGGAGTGTAAAGTGCTAGATCGATGCCACATTAGACATGGGACGTACTCGCTTTATATAGTGTTGGACAATTATCTTCAGTTCTTGAGCTTACTTTTGCGATTGAATTACAACCATGATCCATTATCTTAACATATACAACTAGTGGAATATAAAACAGTAAATGCTCTTGTACATATATATGGTTTTTTTTCTTACTGATGGTTCTTTACTATGTGTAGTACCTGACGACGGTGAGTACTTCAGACCAACACCAAAGCAACTATGCGTTAGTTAACTCCCTTTCATAGTCGATGATTTCAGAATTGCAGCTAGCAATGCCATTAAAGCTGGTGAGTTATCCATTAATTAGCAATTTCAGGACATTTGACATTTTAGAGCAAATATAGACCAAAGTTAATTATTGTGCACTATTTTTACTTGATGAATGGTCACTTATTAACATGTTAGTATTCCTCATATTGAAGGATTTGGTGGAGTCGAGATTAACTCTGCAAACAGCTACATAATGGATCAATTCTTGAACGATCAAGTCAACGACAGGACAGATGAATATGGTGGAAGCATTAAGAACCGTTGTAGACTTGCTCTTGAAATTATAAATGCAGTTGTGTGGATGAAATTGGAGCAGATAGAGTTGGCGTAAAACTCTCTCTTTTCTCTGAAGTGTACGGAAAAAAGGACTCGAACCCAGAAGCTTTGGCGACTTATTTGTCTAGGGAACTCACTAAGCATGGAGTTTTATATCTTCATGTGTTCGAGGCAAGGGGAGAACATCATGATTGCCTCAAATCAATTAGAATGGCTTTTGAAGGGACACTTATTGCTTCTGATGGCTACAATAAAACTAAGGGAGATGAAGCTATAGCTGAAAGTTATGCAGATTTGGTCTCATTTGGACGTTTGTTTTTGGCGAATCCTGACTTACCGAAGCGTTTTGAAGTGAATGCACCATTGAACAAGCATGATAGGAACCAGGGGCGGATTTGTAGGCAAATTAACGGGGCACGTGAACCCATGGGCCTTTCAGTCAAACTAGGTTTTTTATGTACATTATTTTTGGAATTGGTCTAGTATTCTCTGCTGGTACCCATGCTCCAAAGAGGCTAAATGGTGCACTTGGTTGAATGACGAGTTATTTACCTAAAGGACTAGGGATCAAATCCCACTTAATACTTTTTTTTCTCCTTTTTTAGTGGTGAACCCATGTTATAAAAATCCTAGATCCGCCTCTAATAGGAGCAGTTTCTATAGGACTGATCCAATTGTAGGTTACACTTATTACCCATCTCTTGAAATTGCATGTTAGGTTATTAACTTTGTGAAAAAGATGGAGTTTGAGAGAATATATAGGTCAGCCCGATACTTGAGTCAGGGTAGGCTGCTTATATCATATTTTTTGAGTGTGATCCTTCCTCGGACCCTATGTAAATGTGGAATAATCTGTGTACTGAGCTATCCTTTTGCTTCTATCCGATAAAAGGGACACTTTTTCTTTTTTCTAAATACAAGGCAAACTTAATTTATGTGATGTATAAGAAGCTGAATGTACTTTCTATTTTGGTAAAAGAAGTGATGAGGACTGTACTAGCTGAAAGTACTATATTTTTAAACTTAATATCTTATTAGTTGACTAGTTTATCAAATAGTCGACTAGATATAATAACTTGACAGTTATAATGACAGAAAGTAAGATGTAGAAAGTAAGTGCAGGAATTAAAGATACCGAAATTTTTATACTGGTTCGGATTCAATGTGAATCCTAGTCCGGTCCCCTTGGGTTGCAAGGGAGTTCTCTTTAGTAAATGCGTTTCTCCGAGTACAGTGAAAATGACTTGATAACACAGTTCCTCTAACACTCGTTTCTTTTCGATACAATGCCTCACCAGTGTTATACTCTCCTTTTTTCTCTGACTTGTTACACAACAAATCCTAGGGAACTACAATGTTTGTTTGCAGTAGAATAAAGAGAAGTTTTTTGGTTCGATCAAAGTATATTTATCTAAGGTTAAGGATGGATATAAATACTTTGGTGAGGATCGAGACTTGACAACCCAAGAGGTTTGATCTTTGGAAAGAGATTGATTCTTTCCAAGAATAAGATAGCTAGCCGTTGCTCTTCCTTGATATCCTTCCTTTAACAGTGTATATACTTAAGGCTTGCTCCTTGATTGTTGGTTGTTCTTCCTTGATATCCTTCCTTTAACAGTGTATATTCTTAAGGCTTACTCCTTGATTGTTGGTCCTTCCGAAATTAGCTGCTTGCCAATCTTTACAGGATCTTCGATCTTCCGGATATGCTGCCCTTGATTCATGCCTTAGATTTAGGCTTTCTTGATTCTTTCCATCGCAGTTGTCCGTTAGTCTTTGCTGATTGATTTCTTTTCCTTAGGCATTCAGATTTGCTAATTGGTTTATAATCTTGCTAATTGATTTCCTGCAAAGGTATATTATTGGCATCATTAAAACTAGATCTAACAATCTCCCTTTTTTTTACGATGACAAAATAATATCTAGATGTAAACATCAGTTGAATTTTCTGTGTTTTACTCTCCCTCAATGTATGTAGTTGACTAGTCCATGGTACTCCCCCTCAATGTATGCAGTTGACTAGTCCATGGTTAGAGTCGAATCCTGCCATTAAATTATACATGTATAGAGATAATATATACTTCCTGCCAGTGAATTGTACCTGCGCAGATATACCATATATACTTTTCTCCCCCTTTTGGGCATCAGCAAAGAGGGAACAAGCCAAGAACTAAGCAGAATATATAACATTAAACATGAGAGTTATAGGAATTATCCAAGGGCTGGGAAAATAGCCCACAAAAACAGTACAGCAAAAAAAATAAATTATCCAAAGGCTAAAAAACAGCCCATAACCAGCACAGCAAAAAAATTGTCTTTAACAACCACACTAACGGCGCAGAAAATAAGTAAGGGTATTGCAGATGGCCTCTTTCAATTATTCAAAGCTAGCATTGGCTGAGATGCTCACTCCATCCAACCTATCATGAATTTCCCTAAAGGCTTTGACAGCATTCTCCCTAACTCTCAGAACAACAACTCTAATTTTGGACACATCAGACCCTATTTCCTTGGAAATAGCATGAATGTCACCAACAGTAGATTGAGTGGCTGTGAGAAGATTTTTGATTTCAGAAAGTTGAGAGATAATGGCACGAAGCTTGTCATCAAAATCAGGACTACCCGGACTGGGATGAGGAACAGAGAGTGAAGGTTTGGGCTCTATAGGAGCATGTTTTGCTTCACTATCGTGCTTCTTAACCCAGGAGCCCTTAACACTTACATAGCCCATACTAGCAAAGGTTCTACAATTGTAGGACTTAGAAACAGTGACGAAGGGATGGTTGGACAGGGAAATTTGATGAGCTTCCAGAATGTGAGTGATTGCCATACCATAGGGTAGACTGGTGGGATCTTCAGCACTTTCGATTAGGAAATTGATAACCCAGGAAGAAAGCTTGATTTTGAGTTTGGTCACAAGGCAGTAAACGAAGAAGGTGTCTCTTTGAGAGAAGGTTGAAAAGGAACCAGTACGGGAAGCAAGGTAGTTGCGACAATGTGGGCCAAAACCCGAGTTTCGAAATACATCACTAGAACCTAGGAAAGAGATTTCAAAAGAGATTGGGACACTCAGAAATACACTGCTTGGCTTGGTCAAAAGAGATTTCAAAGTCATCAGGTCAGGTGTTTTTAAAGAACATAGGAAAACCAGAACAGTGGCACTGGAAAAGCGAGTCAAACAGGGCACAATCAAGAACAATGCGCTTGCCTAACACTAAAGATTCCAACCTATCTGGCTTGCTAGAACGGAGATTGGCATAGAACATTTTTACCAGGGGTTCATATGCCTTAGATGGAGGATTAGAGAGAAACTTAACCCATCCTTGATGAACGAAGAGGTCATTGACCTTGCAATTGAGGGCTTCCATGTCGTCAAGGTCGACGACCCTTCCATAAGCAACAGGCTTATCCTTCAGAGCAATGAATAGATCCCTGTTTTGGGAATCCCAAAAGTTGAGGGCAGATTCGAGAGAGTCAGAAAAATCAACCTTGGATTTCTTTAGGGTGGAAGAGACAGGGGGTTCTTCCATGGGTCGTTTACCTAGGGCTTTTCTCCTAGGAGTTGAGAGTGTTCGGAGAAATCTCCTTGAGAAGAGGCAAAACCATCAGAGTGATCGAACCCTAGGTCTACTTATTTTGGGGGCATAGATGGGGGTTTTGTTTTGGAACGGGTGCTTTTTCGGGTAGACGCAGAGAGATTTCTGGAATGTTTAGCCATTGAGGAGAGAGGGTTTGATTGGAGCTTTGGAGAGGGGATAACGATGAAGATTATTGAAAAGGATTCTCCACCTTAAGAAGAAAGTTTTTGACGGTTGAGTACAGAAAAGGAAAAGTTGTCAGTTGAAGGGACAAGATGATTGGCTTTCCAACTTTGAACGGCAAACTGATGTGAAAGAAGAGAAAAGAGAGGGAAATGAACTGAGGCGTAATTAATGCATGAGTAAAGGACAGTCATTACATCTGAAAAAAAATTAATAGTACACATAGGTCCTAAAAGTTATTAGTAAAGCAAGTAATGCCAAGTAATTTTCTTAAATCATAGAATCTCTCATCTAATAACGATTTGGTAAAAATATCAGTGAACTGATCAGTGGTTCCAACAAACATTATTTCTATATCTCCCTTAAGAACAGGATCTCTAATAAAGTGATGTTAGATATCTATATGCTTTTCTCTCGAATGTTGCATAGGATTTTTGGAAAGACAAATAGCACTTGAGTTATCACAGAAAATTTGTATAGGCTTAAACGAAAGTTCATAGTCACCCAGTTGATAAGACATCCATAGTAGTTGTGTGCAGCAGTGTCCAATGGCAATGTATTCAGCTTCAGTAGTAGACAGTGCAATTGATGCTTGTTTTTTACTGTTCCAGGATATCAAAGCTTTTCCCAATAATTGACATGTACCGCTTGTGCTTTTTCTATCGTCCTTATCTCCTACAAGGTCAGCATCTAAAAAACCTTCTAATTTAAAAGAGTTAGAATGACGGTACCATAGTCCATGAGATACAATCCCAATGAGATATCGAATGATTTTTTTACTGCAGTCAAATGTGATTCCTTAGAAGCTGACTGGAACCTTGCACATTTACATATGTTGAACATAATATCCGGTTGAGTTGTTGTCAGGTACAGTTGTGATCCAATCATTCCACGATATTTAGCTTCATCAACAGGAATTCCCTGCTCATCTTTGTCTAGATTTGTGGAAGGACTCATTGGTGTCCCAATGGATTTTGCATTACTCATACAAAGAATCAATTCTTTTGTGTATTTGGTCTGACATATAAAGGTTCCTCCTTCAGATTGTTGAATTTGTAGTCTAAGGAAGAACGTTAGCTCTCCTATCATACTTATTTCGAATTCGCTTTACATAAGATTTGAAAATTTCTTGCACATAAGAGGGTTAGCACTACCAAATATAATATCATCAACATAAATCTGAATGATGAGGTTACCTTTCGATGATCTTTTAATGAACAAGGTAGTGTCTATTTTACCTCTTATGAAGCCATGATCAACAAGAAAGGAACTAAGTCTATCATACCATGTACGTGGAGCTGTCTTTAGTCCATACAACGCCTTAGTGAGCTTGTATACATGATATGGGAACTTTGAATCTACAAACCCAGGTGGTTGTTTCACATATACTTCTTCCTCAATAAATCCGTTCAAGAAGGCGCTTTTAACATCAATTTGAAATAGCCTAAATCCTTTAAAAGATGCATACGCCAGAAGAATTTGTACGAATTCCAAACGAGCTACTGGGGTAAAGGTTTCATCATAGTCGACTCCTTCTTGTTGTGAGTATCCCTGAGCAACCAATCGGGCTTTATTTCTTACTACCTTTCCATCCTCATTCAATTTATTTCCGAAAACCCATTTTCTTTCGATTATAGAAACATTTCCAGATTTGGATATCAGATTCCACACTTGATTCTTACTGAATTGATCGAACTCTTCCTGTATAGCTTGAACCTAACTTGAATATTTTAGTGCTTTCTCTATCTTCTTTGGCTCAACCTGAGATATTAATGCAATATTTGCTTTCTTTTTAAGAGCTCCCCTGGTTTTCATTCCTTCATTTGGATCCCCTATAATGAATTTTTGAGGATATTCAGGCTCACTTCTCCATTCATTTTGGATGTACTACATTGGCAGTCGACTCGATTGGTTGATCCGGTATATTACTGCTGATTTCACCAGTTAACTCTGTTGCAACAGATATATTAGTCGACTCTTGAGATTTGCTTATCTCCTGAATTTCTTGAGCTTGATCTTCCCTGCAGTAATTTCTTTCTCGACCAAGGGGTTATTTTCATCGAATATAACATGTACTGATTCTTCCACACATAATGTGCGTTTATTATAGACTCTAAAAGATCTACTATTTGAAGAGTAGCCCAGAAAAATACCTTCGCCACTTCTTGGATCAAATTTTCCAAGATTATCTTTATTGTTATTATGGATAAAGCATTTGTTTCCGAAGGGATGGAAGTAACTGATATTTGAACGTTTACCTTTACATAATTTATATGGAGTCTTCTTCAGAATAAGCCTTATGAGACATTGGTTGAGAATGTGACATGATGTACTTACTCCTTTTGCCCAGAAGTGATTTGGCAGTGAATGATCTAGTAACATGGTTCTTGCCAAATCTTGGAGGGTTTTGTTCTTCCTTCCTATAACTCCATTCTATTGCGGGGAGCGTGGTGCATAACTATTATGTGTATATACTTGATCATTATAGAACTCTTCAAATGCCCTACTTTCAAATTCTCCTTCATGGTCACTCTGAATTGTTGAAATTAGATATCCCTTTTCTCTTTCAACCTTCTTGCAGAAAACTTCAAAATTTCTTAATGCTTCATCCTTATGAGATAAGGAAATTACCCAAGTGAAGCGTGAATAATCATCTATAATAACAAAAGTATACCTCTTTCCTCCTATACTAGCAGTTCTAATAGGCCCAAATAAATCTATGTGAAATAATTGCAAAGGTTTTGAAGTAGATACTATATCTTTTGTAACGATCCGACCGGTCGTTTTGAGTACTAGCACTCCGTTCAGCAGTCGGAGGCCATGAACAGCTTCATTTCAGGTATTATGACTTGTACGCGTGGTCAGAATTGAATTTCGAGAAGTCCAAAGTTGATTTGGGAAGAGAATTCTCATTTCAGAAGCTTAAAGTTGAAAGAATGAACTAGGATTGGAATTTCGAGTAAACGACCTCGGAATCAAGATTTGAAGGTTACAGCAGGTTCGTATGATGATTTCAGACTTGGGCGCATGCCCGGTGCGGGTTTTGGATAACCCGGGAGCGTTTTGGCGTCTATTGTGGAAGTTAGCATTTTAGAAGAAATTTCATAAGTTTGGCTTGGAGTGCATTTTAGTGTTATCGATGTCCGTTTGGGATCCTGAGACTGTGAATAGCTCCGTATAGTGATTCTGGAGTTGGGGGCGTGATCGGAAGTGAATTCGGAGGTTCGTAGACCATTTTGAAGCTATTTGGCTAAAGATAGAAAGTTGAAGGTTTTTGGAGAGTTTGACCGGGGGGTTGACTTTTTGATATC
>MU680050.1:26768-37002 GCA_026770625.1 Nicotiana glauca | reverse complement strand
GAAAAGAAATCCTGAAAATCCTTTGCTAATTATTAAAGGTGTTTACCTGTTTTACAGCTTTGTGAACTAGAGCATGCCATATAAATCCATGAATTCCTCACGTTTTAGTATATTATTATTGGACCATTAGTAAGTGTCAAATTTGACCATCTCATCTCTACCCCTTCGGGATTAGGCGGGATACTCATTGGGTACATGTTATTTTTGTACTCATACTACACTTGCTGTGCATTTTGTTGCACAGGTATTTGCAACTCCAGCAGCCTATTGGGTGTAGCAGCATGGATGACGCTGGGACTAGGTGAGCTGCATTATTTGAGGCGACCGCAGCTAGGGTAGTCCCTTCCAATGTACTGTATTTACTTTTCGCCCACTGTATTTCGGGCGGATATTGTATTTTATTTCTCTTATCAGTAGTTGCTCCTGTACTTGTGACACCGGGTTTCTGGGAAGGTTTACAGCGGATTTGTACTAATTGTCATTATTTAAATTTGAATTCAAGTAGTGAACTTTTATTTATACAAATGGAAGGAAAAACCTTAGATTTTCAAAAGTATTAAAAGATGAATTAATTGATGAGTTAGTTGGCTAGCCTGACAGAGGTGTCCGGCGCCACCACGACCCTTAGTGGATTTTGGGTCGTGACATCTTTGTTTTTAAAGGAGTTTCTGGTCTGCTTACCCATTTGACATGCATCATATATATGAGTTCTAGAAAAATTCAGTTTGGGTAGACCAACAACTAACTCATATTTGGACAATTTTTCTGTCAAATGCATGCTAGCATGACCAAGTTTCCTATGCCACATCCATGGTTCATCAGACATAGGAGTTAAGCAAATATGACCATCTATCTTTACAAAACTATCAAAGATATAAACATTCCCAGCCTTTTTCCAAGAAGGACTATTTTACCCGATTCGTCTTCAGTAGCACATCCTGTTTTCTTAAAATTTACCTCATATCCTGAGTCGCAAAGTTGACTTATGCTCAAGAGATTATAGTTGAGGCCATCTACAAGATAAACTTCAGAGATGTCATAGTTGTTATTGAAGGGAATTGTTCCAGTACCAATTATTGTACCTTTTGAGTCATCCCCAAATTTAACACTTCCTCCATCAATTTTCGTAACTTCTTTGAACAAGTTTTTATCACCTGTCATATGACTGGAACACACACTGTCTAGATACCATTTTCCTTTGCGGCTTATTCTGTGGTATTCCTGCAAAACA
Organism: Nicotiana glauca; assembly: GCA_026770625.1. NCBI lineage: Eukaryota > Viridiplantae > Streptophyta > Magnoliopsida > Solanales > Solanaceae > Nicotiana > Nicotiana glauca. Next base: position 35,771 of record MU680050.1, on the reverse strand, counting down.
AGGTGATTACTTTCTTTTAGGTACCCAAGCTTGCTTGGGTCCTGGAGGGTTAGTGTTACCAGATTCAGAATTGTTTTTTGGTTTCCACCTATCCTGAAATGTTTGCTTTACAAAAACAACAAAAGGAATATTTATGCCCACTTTTGTTACAGTAATGACACATATATTCTGACCCACATTTAGGTCTTTCATTAGTATTAATACTAGTCGACTTAGTTCTGGCTGGTCCTTTTTCCAGTTGACTTGTAAATCATTTGATTTGACCTAACAGAACTGTGACGGGTGGACTTGCACATGCCATCAAGTTGTATTTACAACTCCTCAAACTCTTCTTAAAGTACTTCTTTTTCGATTTCACATACTTCATGTTTGAGTTTCCAGTCTTTGACTTCTTTACTGAGTCTCTTAAGCTCATTCATTATTTTTTGAGACTCTTTCAAAGTTAAATCAAGAATATCCTATAATTCATTGCATATTTCACAGTTATATGATCTTACCTCACTAGTTTCACCTTGTGCCATGAAACAGTTTTTATTTTCTTCATTTGAAGTGTCCTCATCTGTCCAGCATCCTAAGGATTTGTTCATTTCATTTTATAGAATCGTCGAAGCAGAGATTTGCTATCTCTTCATGGTCTGAATTGTCCTCATCACTCCAGCTTATGAAGGATTTGTTCTTGTTAAAGCCTCTAGAGATCTTTCTTTTTAGTTTTGGGAACTCAGCTTGAATGTGCCTGAATCTTCCACACTCATAGAATTTTCCATCGTTCTTGTCATGTTCATTGTATTTCCTAGATCGTCTTGGTAAAATTATTCCTTTCTTTGTATTCCAAAATCTTCTCATTAACCCATCCATGTTCCTTGATAGCATAGCAATTTCTTCTTGTAAGGCTTCAGGATTATCATCAATTTCATTTTCAGCTATTTCAGTTGAGGTAATGCGACTATTTTCTTTTTTTCTTCTTGACTAGTCTTCTTGAGATGTGTCCTTTCAAAAGCTATGAGCTCTCCTCGTGTGACGACTTTGGTCTGCCAGGTGGTTGGTAAATTTTTGAGAATTTTTCTAACTTGATCACCACTGGTATAAGGCTTGCCAAATGCCTTTAGATCACTAATTATTTTGCTAAATCTGGCAAACATCTCTTCAATAGATTCTCCTTATTTCATTGAGAATAGTTTGTAATCATGAACTAGCATGCTGATATGTGCTTCCTTTACCTTGATGGTTCCTTCATACGTAACTTCAAGCTTGTCCCACATTTCTTTAGCTGTGCTACAACTTAAGATTTTCTCATATTCTTCACCACTTATATAGCATTATGAAGCAAATTTCTTGCTTTATTGTTAACTTATACCACTTCCAATTGCTCTTTTGTATATAAATCCATATCTTCAGGATCAGCAAGTGGTGGAGCAGCAGCAGGTAAGGGATAGTTTCCGTTTTTGATGACTATCCAAACTTTGACATTATAGGCCTTGGTAAAGATCTACATTCGCACTTTCCAATGAGAGAAATGTTGTCCATTGAAGTATGGAGGTCTAACTTTTGAAGTTCCCTCCAAAAAGAGAGCTCCTATGATAATTTGATTTGCCATGGTCTTTTCTCACAAGCTGTTAAGCAAAAAAATAAAATGTGGGCGTTGCTCTGATACCAATTAAAAGTACAAGAGGGGGTGAATTGTATATTTTTAAACTTAATCTCTTATTAGTTGACTAGTTTATCAAATAGTTGACTAGATGTAATTACTGTTATAATGCAAGAAAGTAAGTGCAGGAATTAAAGATAGCAAAATTTTTATACTGGTTCGGATTCAATGTTAATCCTAATCTAGTCCCCTTGGGTTGCAAGGAAGTTCTCTTTAGTAAATGCGTTTATCCGAGTACAATGGAAATGACTTGATAACATAGTTCCTCTAACACTCATTTCTTTTAGATACAATGCCTCACTAGTGTTATACTCTCCTTTTTTTCTCTGACTTGTTACACAACAGATCCTAGGGAACTACAATATTTGTTTGCAGTAGAATAAAGAGAGGTATTTTGGTTCGATCAAAGTATATTTGTCTAAGGTTAAGGATGAGTATAAATACTTTGGTGAGGATCGAGACTTGAAAACCCAAGATATTTGATCTTTGGAAAGAGATTGATTCTTTCCAAGAATAAGATAGCTAGTCGTTGCTCTTTCTTGATATCCTTCCGTTAACAGTGTACATACTTAAGGCTTGCTCTTTGATTGTTGGTTGCTCTTCCTTGATATCCTTCCTTTAACAGTGTATATACCTAAGGCTTGCTCCTTGATTGTTGGTCCTTCTAAAATTAGCCGCTTACCAATCTTCACAGGATCTTCGATCTTCCGAATATGCTGGCCTGATTCATGCCTTGGATTTAGGCTTTCTTGATTCTTTCCATCGCAGTTGTCCATTAGTCTTTGCTGATTGATTTGTTGATTGATTTCTTTTTCTTAGGCATCCAGATTTGCTGATTGATTTATAATCTTGCTGATTGATTTCCTGCAAAGGTATATTATTGGCATCATTAAAACTCGATCTAACACTAGCTACTTGGATGTAGTGAGTATGTGAAACTACAATGTAATATATATATATATATATATATATATATATATATATATATATATATATATATATATATATATATATACACACATATATATATATATACAAAATATTTTGCATGTGCATTAGGACTTAAATTTGCATTTCTAATAATTAATCAGTAATTAAGTTATTTTATAAAAAAATGATAATAAAATTCACAAAAATAGTCTAATTTGCACTTTTAAATTTTAACTTTGATTTTGAGCAGTTCTTCTTTAATTTGATGTGATAATTATCATTTAAGTTTAATTAGTATTTTTCTAAGATAATTAGGTTCTAGGAATTAATTTAGATTTTTTTATTTAATTTTGAAAAAAAAAAGAATTAACTTGGAAAAAAGAAAAGGAATTGAAGAGATAAAGAATTTTGGGCCTGTTTTAATTAAAATCCCGAGCCCAAATGAATTTCCCCTACCCGGTCCAGCCCAAAATCACCCTTGACCTGGTCTCCCCGACCAGTGAGCCAAACGACCCCGTTTTAATAATACGAGATCCAGACCATTTATCTTCTCTGATCAAACGGTCCAGGACCTCGCCCCATCGCTCGTTACCTGACCCGACCCGCCTTCCCCGAATCGGTCCAGCCCCACTTAAATAAAACGACCCTGTTTCCACCCCCCCAATTGATCTGGACCGTTAGTTTCCATTGATCCAACGGATCAGAATCAAAAACCCCTTTTTTGTATATCCCTAACCCCCCATCGTCTCTCCCATTTGCCCCTTTCTCAGAGACGGAGCCCAAACCCTAGCTCGCCTCCCCCTTTTCCCACCGCCATGGGTGGCTGCGCCAGCTCCGTTCACCTTCATATTAACACCCTAGAACCCCCATCACATCCTCTTCACCAATCCCTAACCCATTTCCTTCGAATACCTCTACATCTGTTCGAATCTTAAATCTAAGGTTGAAGCCATAAGTCCCAAATCGTCTTACCCTCGAATCTATCACATGCAAGACCTAGACCTTCGAGTTTTCTGAGTTTTTAAGAGTGATTTAACATAAGAGTGATGTTGTTCGTTTGTTCTTGACCAAGAACAAACGGTTAATATTGGTTTTATGTTAAAAAGGGCATCCAGATTGTTTCGAGTTAACTAGGTAAGTTTTCTTTCATTCTTATTTTTCTGTCCATTGATATGTTTCACCTTCTACTCACTTTCTTTTCTTCTCCGTTTCTTTAAGCTAAATTATTCTCTGATTCGAAATTAGCGAAGGTTCAACTCTTGAACCCAGGTCTTTCCATTGTTTGTTCTTGTGTTTGTATTTGTTCCGTGCGTGTGTGCGTATTTGTTCCCATTTCTCTAGTTTCTTTTTTTCAAATCCCAGTCAATACCCTTTGTTTCCTGCTTGATTTTGTGTTAATTGTTCTGACAAATAATTTAGGGTTAGATTGTTAATAAGTTGGCCATATTAGTATTCGTTTAGTCTTGCTGGATTTTTTAATCTTTCTTTGCAAAAATGTTCCCGTTGTCTTTATTTCCTCTAGTTAATCATGAACACTTTCTGATTAATTAGCTTGAACTGGACCTTTGTTAATATGATCAATTTAGTTTGATTCCAGTTTGGTATTTAGCTTAGAATAAAATCAATGGCTAGTTTGTATTTTTGGCTCTTGTGATTGCTTCTCACTCGAATTAGTCATGTTTGGGTTTCTGATATTTTGGTTTAGGCTTTGGGTTCAAGATTGACCCATCCTTTTAGGTCTGAATCATTGGTTCAAAATTAACACACTGTTAGTTTTAGGTAGAGGGGTAAATAACAGGTGTTGTAAGGGGTAATCTGGAAATTGAGCATCAATAATTGAATATAGGGGGATGCTAACAAATGCAGGGGGCATTAGTTGTTTTAAATTAAAGGCACTAAGATAGTGAATAATTAAAAAATAAAAAGTTGATTGGTAATGGAAAGAACACTAACTTAGTGTCCATTTGAGGGCTAAAAACAAATGATATAGACATTGATATATAGAGGGTGGACAGAAGGAAGAAAGGACAGACTTTGAACACTCTAGAAGGCTGAAAAAGAAAATTGAGAGAACTGAACAGATAGATATTGAGAGATTTGAGAGACACACAGACTCACGTTGAATTCAAAGAACACTCTAGGACAGATTTTAAGAACACCCCAAAAGATTTTGAAATTTGAGAGCTTGAGAGAGTTAAGAAAAGATAACTCTCAAAACCTGCTGGACTGCTTTTACTGTTCCATTGATCATTTTGTTTGCATTTCTGGTTACTGTTTAATTTTTGAAGAACTGTTTAATCATCTGGAGTTAGAAATGGTTTGAGTTTGAGTTTATGAAAGTTTGGGTTGAAATTTGCTGGATTACAGCTTGATTGAAATTGGTTGTGGATTGCTATGCATCATTTCAATTTAAAAACTGGTTCTCATTGTTCATTGCTGCTGTGAGCTGAAGTTCTGACCCCTGACCATCTTCCTTCCTTGTTTTGACTGCTGTGTTCAGGTACATAATTCTGTAACCCTCTTGGCTGTGAGATGAAGAAATGGAATAAAATGAGAGATTGAAGAACTGTGTCATATTATGTTGTCTATTATACTGTTCTTCTTCTTCATGTTTGTATGTTGATCATCTGATTCAATTGGTTTGGTTGTTTTCATTATTAGATTAGCTAGTTTACTGCTTTATAATTGAGATATGGACTATGAGGCAAAGACTCGACCTAATAAGGATCAACCGTAATAGTTGTAGTTTATTGTTCTCGTGATAGTTAGCTTTCATGATTGTGGTAGTTTGTTTTAACTTAATCTCTTCTGTTGGATTGTTTAGCTTGTGAATAAGATTAATATGTATTCTTACAATTAGCTTTTTTTTTTTTAGTTATTTCTCTTTAAGTCTGATTTGTTGCTAGATTCTTGAGGCACTTAGTTAAAGGTAATTAAGTTCTAAAGGTTATTTCTATAGATCATGCGTGTTAGTGAGTTGACATACTATTGAGGTACCTGTAACTTAAGTTGAAAGAAAAATCCGATTTCCTTTTCTATCTGTTATTTGGTTGAAGCAGGTAAATAGGCAGAATAATCTGAAAGCAAATTTCATAATATGTCCTTTAGTTTCATTTTTTTAGCAGACTTAATAGCTTTGATGTTGTATGTGAATTCTAAAACTGACCAGCTAATTGGTTAATTCCTATAAGTTTAATATTCCCAGTATGAGTGGCTTTCCTATGAATGTGGCTGACTTAGATGGCTTTAGTTAAATCCTGCAGTATTTCTGTGATTCATAACTATAGATGTAATTATGTGTTGGTTCAAAATCAGGCTGGTGGGATCCGTAAAAATAGTTTGAGCATTTTCTATCATTGTCCGAGCTCGATCCCTACCTATCTTGTACTGGGCCTAACGTGCCATGTCTGGGATGGGCCTTTCACTTGGGCCTGGGCATAATTTAACAAAGGGGCTCGACACCTGGAAGTCCCAACGATTTCTTGGGCCTTTGGGGCCACTCATTAGGCTAAGTTAGATTCTAAGAATGAAATAAATAGCTTCCCTTGATTTCAATTTCTTACTCAAAATTTCAGTTTTAATTAGCAATAATTTTTATTTCATTAGCTTCTTAACCGTTCTTGGGTCTCTAGTTAAAGTAAATTGAGGCGTGTCATAATTGGCACAATTAGTTTATGGCATTCAAAGCACCTACTTCGAACTTTAGTTCTTTCTTTTGAAATTGGAATTGAGGCACGCCATGCCAAACAAAATGACAAATGCATGACCCTCATTTAATTAATCTCGTATTGAGCCTTAGAATTTGAGACGTGACATTTAGCAAATTTCATGGCCCTCTCAAAGTGCAGACGCATAGTTGCTTTAGGCGTATGTTTAAAAATATTACTTTCCTAAATTCGGGTGCGCATTTATGTGACCCAAATCCAAATCTCAATGATGTTAAAATATATCAAAAATTACGGGTGCATTTATGTGACGTGATTCGAGACGTGTTTTAACGACATTGCAATTCTCTTTAAAAATATGAATAAAAGCGGTTAAAAAGTTAAAATTTGCACATATGTTCATAATTGTTTAAAATTAGATAATTTAAGCCGAATATGACAGTTGAACGACCGTGCTAGAACCACGGAACCCGAGAATACCTAATACCTTCTCCCGGGTTAACAGAATTCCTTACTCAGATTTTTGGTTCGCAGACTGTTAAACAGAGTCATTTTTTTCTCTATTCGGGATTTTAAACCGGTGAATTGGGACACCATAAATCTCCCAAGTGGCGACCCTAAAATCTCTAAAATAAAATAATCTCGTTTTGATTGTCCTTTAATTGGAAAAACTCCCTTATTATGCCCTCTCGGGTGTAGTGAAAAAGGAGGTGTGACAGCTTTGGCGACTCCGCTGAGGATGTTAACCCAGAACCACTGGTTCAGGGTTAGGAATTCGATCTTGGAATAATTGTTATTTGGCTTTATTTATTATCTAATTTTTATTACGTATTTGGGCCTAATGTGCTAAATGTTGCTTTTTACCGCTTTGATAATTTTTGAACTGTGCATATAAACTGTCTTCTCACGCACCCCCTCTGAGTCTTCTTGAAATTAAATTTGGGCATTTGCTTGACATATCCCTCTTTCTTTAAGATAGCCGAGGTGCTTGTCACCCGGTGAAGGATTTTAGTCAGACCTGTTTTAGGCGAGGAGCACCACCAGTTAAGCCGGAAAGCAATGCTACCGGTACACTGACCCTCCTCGGCTCGAGTTGTCCGCTCGAGTAAGCTAGTCTAGATATTTTGTCCAATAAGATTTTAACCTAGAATAACAAAGCCTCATGTCGGATCCCTAGTAGGAACGTTTTGTTTGCATCACGTGCATTTGACCTTAGAGATTCAACACAGGGGTTGGATGTGTCTAGGACAGATGTACCCGAAATAAAAAGACCATCATGATGTATCTTACTTGCTAATTGTGCATTTATTTGCTTCGCAGCTGCATGTTGACTGCCTGTTGAAGAATGAGAGAAAAAAAATGAATAAAAAAATTAGAAAAAAAATGAGGGAAATAATTACTCTTTTTGGGGAAAATCAATATATAAAAGAATAAAATATATATATAGAAGGAAAAGGTTTTGTTTTCAAAAAAAATATGTAGTTGGTTTTGTTTGGCAGAACTATGTAAGTTTGATTCTCACCGGATGTGGGATACGTAGGCAACCCATATCGGGTTCAACTATTTTAAAAAAATTATGGGTAAATAAATATCACAGTTTTGCCATAAGTAAGGTGATGTCATTCTCGTCCAAAATAGCCGAATGTCCCCAAAAGGATGTCGGAAGGCCGTTTTTGCAAGAACAATCGTCTTTGGTCATTTATCAAAATTTTTGACCGGTTAGCAAATACAGCATTTAAATCTTCTTTGAAAGTGCTGAAAGGCCGTATTGACAAAACTGGATATTTTTATGAAAATTTTTTAGAAACGGTGATGATTTTTTAAAAAAAAATAAAAAAAAAATTTGTATTTGTCTGTTAGTCTATTTTTAGACTGTATTGTCATTTTGATGTTAGAATCTTTTAGAGTCTGTTAATCTTGTAATAAAAAGTGTCGTTGTAATAAACACATTTTCTTATGGAAAATTTGAAAAAAAAATCCAATTTTTTAGTCATTTTGCACTTATCCGCCAGAACTACGCACGGTCTGATTCATGCGGGGTCATGATACGTAGGCAATCTCCATAAGATTCGACCACAACTAAAAAAAATTAAAAAAAAAAAAGGTACGTGAGTGACAATAAAAAGGAGAGATCATGATTAGGAACAACCGGAATGATGCAAGCAACCAAGTAAATACATGGTAGAAATGGCTAATTGTTTAGGTGCATCCATGCCAATATGTGATTACTTATCTGTTAAGCTCTAATCACTAACAAGTTTGTTGTTGATGTTCAGAAATCAAGCAGTTAGTTCACCTAAGCATTCTGGCCTGATTGAGCCGCTCCTCGGTTATATCACACCTCCTTTTTTACACACCTACCCCGAAGAATAAATGTATAAGGGAGTTTTTCTAATTTAAAGTGACATTATTCGAAATGGGATTATTTGTTTATTTTTTAGAGTCGCCACTTGGGATAAGTTTGGATTTTGGTGTCCCAAGTCACCGGTTTAACTTAAATCCCAAATCGAGGAAAATTTCGACTTCCCAATTGGAGTCTACGAACCAGAAATTTTGTGTAAGGAATTCTGTTATCACGATCCAAAATCCACTAAGGGTCGTGGTGGCGCCGGACACCGCTGTCAGGCCAGCCAATTAAATTACCGATTTAAAAATCCTTTTTAAATACATCAAATTCCAAAATTTTCCTTCCATTTTCACAAATAAAGAGGTTTTTGCTTCAATTCAAATTAACAGTAACAACTAAATCAAACTTTTCGAAAA
>MU680048.1:12066-23543 GCA_026770625.1 Nicotiana glauca | reverse complement strand
AGTGGGTCTAAAGGTAGCAGTTGATAGGTTGACTCTCTGTGGATTCGACCCTGGGCGTAATACTCGGGTTTTATTTGCAACGTCCGCAGAATCCTATTTAGAGGATATACTTGGGCGTGATCAATTTGGCACAAATCACAATCCCAATTAACAAACATTTAATACCTTAATAGAACACGTATCCTAAGAGACTCTAGCTTTAGACTGCCATTATTGTGAGAACAATAATTATGTTTAAGGAATGAGGACCACAATTTAGTCTTAATCAGTTAAAATATAAATGTAACAGAAAATGACTGTTACGTGATTGGTCAAATTTTATAAAAGTAGGACAAAGTCCAAACGCAAAAAAGATGGATTTTTTTTTATTTATTTGGCTGATTGTCATTAGTAAATATATGAAAAGTAATATTTACTCGGCTAATTGTTTTTTTTTTTTAACATAATTAAAGTAATTGGTTTTTTTGACTTATTTGGCTAATTGGTTTCTTTTATCTTCTAAAATTATTTACAATGTTCATCGCGTGAAAATAACATGTCTGTATTAAAAATTAGAGCCTATCAAACATGCTTTATTCTCAATCGAAAAAAAATAAAGAAAGTGAGAAAATTTAAAAACTCGTGTCAAATATCTTTACATTAGAAATTCTTTGGTGCATATATCCCTGAAAAGCATGTGAAATAGGAACTTTGTGGTGATTGGAGAATAGTAATGTATTAATTTCCTTATAATTTCATTGTCATTAGTCTGTAATTTGAGCCCACATAGGCTACCTACTTATTTTTTTAAGTTCCATATGATACACAACTCACAAATTCTTTTCAATTAGGTTAGGAAATGGTCTATTCTTGATTTTAGTAGTCTATATTAGCTTCTTTTTATAAAATAAAAAAGAATCTGAGCAAATTCTAAGAGTAGGGATAAAGTAGTTTTCTTTAATCATATTATTAACCCATTTGGGAAACACTATGTGATTGATCAAGGACATGTGATATATATAGTGAAAGTAAACGAAGAAAAAAGAAATAATGAAGAGGCATGACGAGATTTTCAGAATTACTTGCACTTTTAGAAGGTTTACGTATGACGAAGAAAAAATAACTTATACTATCACTTAAAGTTGATGTGAAATTACATGTTGTACTTACTCTACTCGAGCATAATAATCCTTTATATCGACATATATTTGATGGTTGTAAATTACGTATTTTTAATGTGGATATGTCGAAGATCAGTCGGTCTTACCAAAAGCAACGTATATTTGATTGTAGATTACGTATTTTTAATATGGACATGTCGAAGATTTGTCGGTCTTACCAATAGGCCAACAAAGTGTGGCAATTTTTTAAATCTTTGTTGACAAATGTCTTGAACAAGACCATGTGGAAGCTCTTCTAGAACCATTAGAAAGATGGCAAATGCATTTGTAAAGTGGCAAAATGAATTAGCCACTTTCTTGCCATGCACAACAAGTCTTCATGCAAATGAGGCTATAATTAGCTATTACCAATCACTCCTTTCTCATCAATTATCATTAGCAAGACAAAGAAATCCTTCTACTACTTTCTTTCTAATTTTTGTCTTCATAAGCTTTCCTTTGTTGTTTTTCCTTATCAAAGTTTAGTAGTCTAATTTCTTTTGTTCCCCCTTTTAAATAGCCGGGTTGTAATATTTAATTTTGCTGATTCTTTTATCCTCTATCTAATTAGAGATAGGCTTGTTTAATCCTGGGAAAATATTTCACATTGCTGAAATAGTTTCTTAGGACAGTGTCCAGCACGACTCAAGCCAGTTAGTGTATTTTCGCCCACAAATAATATTATTGTAGTATTATTATTATTGTTGTTGTTATTTTCGGTGTCATTTTCCTACAATCTAAGAAACTATGGCAAATAACACTGATGCTAAAAATACTACTGATACCGCCAATATTGCTGTTACGTCCGCTGCTCCGGCCCCAGTTGCACTACCATATGCCAGGTCATTTCCAGATGTGTCAAATATTGAAATTTTCGCCAATGAAAATTTCAAGCATTGGCAAGAACGTATTTTCTCACTGCTTGATGTCCATAGTGTTGAACATGCACTGCTGCATCCACAACCTAGTGCGGACGCTGATAATAAAATAATAAAATCATGGCAATATGCCAACAAGGTATGCCGTCATACAATATTGCAAATTATTTCTAACAAACTGTTTGACGTGTATTGCAGTTATAAAGAAGCAAAAGCTATATGGGAAGCTTTAATTAAAAAATTCACTGTTGAAGATGCTACAAAACAAAAATTTGTGGTAGGAAAATTTTATCAATGGCATATGAGAGATGATAAAGAGATGAACGTACAAATCAATGAATTTCAAAAATTGTTAGAAGACTTAAAGGCCGAGGGAATGCCTTTACCAAAAAAGTTTGCTGCTGGAGTGCTAATTGAGAAGTTGCCTGACTCATGGAGTGACTACAAAAATAACTTAAAGCACAAACAGAAAAATTTCACCATTGAGAAAATTGTGACCCACATTCTAATTAAAGATTCCAACAGAAAGGAATCTGCCAAAGCTAGGATGACAGCTCTCAAAGCAAACTTAGTGCAAAGTAGCAATAACAACCGTAAAAGGTACGTGGATAAGTCTCAAGGTTGCAAGCTTAAAAATCCTAACCTTAAAAGAAAAAAAGGCTCTTGTTTTGTTTGTGGAAAATCGGGTCATTATGTCTCACAGTGCAAGTACAGAGCAGGAAATGACAAAGAAAAAACTAATACTCCTAAGGTTAACTTAGCCGAAGAAGGTGATATTATTGCAGCTGTCATTTCTCAAATAAATATTGTAGCACATGCAAAAGAATGGGTGATAGACTCTGGTACTACTCGGCACATTTGTGCAAATTGGGAAGCATTTTCCTCTTATACTTCTGCAGAGGACGATAGAGAAGAAGTCTACCTTAGAAACTCAAGTACTACCAAAGTCTTGGGTAAGGGTAAAGTTCTCCTGAAACTCACTTCGAAAAAAATTTTAGCCCTTGTTGATGTACTGCATGTTCCTACTATGAGGACAAACTTGATCTCTGTATCCTTGTTGGGAAGAGCCGGAGTAAAAGTGTCATTTGAATCTGATAAGATCATAAAAGTAATGTGTTTGTAGGAAATGGCTATTGTAACCAAGGACTCTTTGTACTTAATATTTCTGATGTTATCAATGGAAATGTATCTACTTCTGCTTATATGGTTGAGTCTATTTCTCTATGGCATGCTAGACTAGGACATGTTAATGTCACATATATAAAGAAAATGCAGTCACTAGGATTAATATCTGGTTTAGACTCAAATAATATTAACAAGTGTGAAATATGTGCTGAACCTAAAAGTACTAGAAAGATATGTTATTCCATAAATAGAGAAACTGAATTATTATCTGTAATTCACATTGATTTAGGCGACTTGAAGCAGACTATGACTAGAGGTGGTAAAGATATTATGTGACTTTTATTGATGATTTTTCTAGATATACTAAGTTGTATTTGCTTGGAAAAATAAAGATGATGCATTTAATGCTTTTATTTTTTATAAAACTGAGGTTGAAAATCAACTTAGTAGGAAACTCAAGAGAATTAGATCAGATAGAGGTGGAGAATATTTATCTTTAAATGCATTTTGTGAAAATAATGGAATTGTTCAGGAAGTAACTCCGCCCTGAATCAAATGGAGCAGCTGAAAGGAAAAATAGAATATTGAAAGAGATGATGAACTCTATGTTAGTTAGTTCTAATGCTCCTAATAATTTGTGGGGTGAAGTTATTTTATCTGCATGTCACTTGAAAAATAGAATACCTCATAGAAGAACTGGCAAAACTCCGTATGAATTGTGGAGGGGTTATAAACCTAACTTGAAATATTTAAAAGTGTGAGGGTGCCTTGCTAAAGTTCTTTTGCCTGAACCTAAAAAGAGAAAAATAGGTTCTAAAACTGTTGATTGCATGCTTATTGGATATGCTGAACATAGTGTTGCATATAGATTTCTTGTTTTAAATAGTGATGTGCTTGATTGCAGTACTATAATTGAGACAAAGAATGCATAATTCTTTGAACATATTTGTCCACTATCTAATAAAATTTCTCATATACATGTTGAATCAAATAATGAAATTACCTCTAATGAGGAACTGAGAAGGAGCAAAAGACCTACGAAAGAATATTTTTCTTATGGAAATGATTTTCAAACTTTTCTTGTCGATAATGAACCATCAAATTATTTTGAATCTATATCTTCTTCAGATGCTAAATATTGAAAATAGGCAATAAAAGTTGAAATTGATTCTATTAAGAAAAATAATACATGGATTTTAACTGATTTACCTCCTGGTGCAAAGCCTATTGGTTGTAAATGGATTTTCAAAAGGAAATTTAATCCTGATGGATCTTTAGATAAATATAAAGCTCGGTTAGTAGCAAAAGTTTTTTCTCAAAAGTATAATATAGATTATTTTGATACATTTGCACCAGTGGCTAGGATTTCTTCTATTCGAATTTTAATTGCCTTAGCTTCAATCCGTAAGCTTTTTATCCATCAAATGGATGTGAAAACTGCTTTTCTAAATGGTGATTTAGAAAAAGAGATTTATATGGTTCAACCTGAAGGTTGTGTCATTCCTGGACAAGAAAATAAAGTTTCTAAACTAATTAAATATCTTTACGGCCTTAAATAAGCTCCTAAGCATTGGTATGAGAAATTTGAACAAGTTTTACTGAGAGACGGTTTTTCTTCAGTGGATGTGGATAAATGTGTTTATACTAAAGTGGTAGACAATGATTATGTGATAATATGTCTGTATGTTGATGACATGCTTATATTTGGTACAAGTTTAAATATTGTGCAAAGTACTATTATATTTATCTGCTAATTTTTATATGAAAGATCTGGGTGAAGTGAATATGATACTGGGAGTTAAAGTTATAAGGAGTGAAGTTGGCATAATACTGTCACAAGAACATTATGTTGAGAGACTTCTTAAGAAGTTTGAATATTTTAATGTCACATCTGTGAGCACTCCTTTTTATGCTAACTCTCAGTTGAAAAAGAATAATGGTGACCCAGTTACTCAGTCTAAATATGCTCAGATTATTGGAAGTCTGATGTATTTAATAAATGAAGTCTGATGTATTTAATAAATTTTACAAGGCCTGATGTAGCATATGTTGTGTGTAGACTGAGTAGATATACTCATAATCCCAACAGAGAGCATTGGTCTGTATTAGATAGACTAATGAAATATCTGAGAGGAACCATGAATTATGGTATCCTATATAGTGGATTTCTTTTTACTTTAGAAGGGTACAGTGATGCAAACTGGATCTCTAATTCAGATGAGACAAAATCCACTAGTGGTTATGTATTCACCCTTGGTGGTGGTGCAATATCGTGGAAATCAGCTAAACAGACGATCATTGCTAGATCGACTATGAAATCAGAGTTTGTAGCTCTGGAGTTAGCTGGTTCTGAGGCTGAGTGGCTAAGAAACTTCTTAGCTAATATCCCTTTAATAAAGGACGTATTGACTCATGTGTCTATACACTGTGATTGCCAAGCGGCAATAGCTATAGCAAAGAATAACTCTTGTAAAAGTAGACACATGAAACTGAGACATGATGTCATAAAATACCTATTGAGAGAGGAATAATTTTAATTGATTATGTGAAGTCAGAGATAAATTTGGCCGATCCTCTGACTAAACCCTCAGGAAGAAAATTAATTCTTCAAACCTCAAAAGAGATGGGGTTAAGACCGACATGTTGTCAATAGAGATGATAACCCAACCTATGTGATTGGAGATCCCATGAAGTAGGTTTATATGGGTAATAACAAGTCGATATTGGCACTGATGCACTAAAAGAGAGTGCTTGACTGCTACTAATTGAGAACTCTTAATGAAATTCATAGTCTTTATGGATTGTGTATTTAAAAGCAATATAAACTTGATGAATTCACCTATATGAGAGTGGAGTGGGCCGCTCCTATAAGATTTTGGCCTAGTCTCTAGAGCTCTCATGAATAACCAGGCATGCGCATGACCTATTGGGCGCAAAATCGAGTTGAACAGCAAAATTATCGGAGGTCAAAATGTGATTGATAAAATCTATAACTTATAATAAGAGTTATTGGTTCATACAAATATTATATTTCACCAGTAATTCTGTGAGTTAAATTTTATTGGTCTAAATTTGGTTCAAATCCAGAAGACACCAAACCTATTACATTTGGACCATACAAATCCAGCAAGTTTATTTTTGAAAGTCTTTAAAATAGTGGGGGACTGTGGTAATATTTTAAATCATTATTGACAAATGTCTCGAACAAGACCATGTGGAAGCCCTTCTAGAAGCCATTAGAAAGATGGCAAAATGTACTTGTAAAGTGGCAAAATACATTAGCCACTTTCTTACCATGCACAACAAGTCTTCATGCAAATGAGGCTATAAATAGCCATTACTAATCACTCCTTTATCATCGATTATCATTAGCAAGACAAAGAAATCATTCTACTACTTTCTTTCTAATTTTTGTCTTCATAAGCTTTCCTTTGTTGTTTTTCCTTCTCAAAGTTTAGTAGTCTAATTTCTTTTGTTCCCCCTTTAAATAGCTAAGGTTGTAATATTTAATTTTGTTGATTCATGTATCCTCTATCTAATTAGAGATAGGTTTGTTTAATCATGAGGAAGCATTTCACATTGCTGAAATAGTTTCTTAGGACAGTGCTTAGTACGACTCAAGCCAGTTGGTATATTTCCGCTCACAAATAATATTATTGCAGTATTATTATCATTGTTGTTGTTTTCGGTGTCATTTCCCTGCACAAAGTTGTTGACGTTTCACAAAATGTGAAATTTTAAATTATTATAATGACAATATAAATAGCATGTTTGCTAGGCTTTTGATAGCTAAAAGTACTTTTATTTTCTTTTGAAAATGCAAAATTTTTGGAAATTTAATGTGTTAATTAGTCGAAAAGGGAAAAGTGATTTTGAGCTGCAAGAGAAATAATTTTTTGATGTGGAAAAGAGAGTACAAATTACTCAGAAGGAGAAGCATAAAAAGAAAATTAATTTCAAGACCAAAATATACTTGTTAGTGATTTTATTTAAAATACTACCGCTTATTGATTTCTAATTGGAAATAAACCATTAAAACGTTGTTATATTTTCCTTCTACACCATAGTTGTTTTACCACTATCTTCACAACTCTTTCTTTGTGTATCTCACCAAATCTCAAATAAAAAGTGAAACATTTTAATTATACAAATTGAAAATTTTAGTTAAAGTCCCTAAAAATAAATAAGTAAATCATTATTCTTTAAATAATACTACTTGCAAGGTAAATATATACATGTCTTTTTTTCATAATTTAATAATTAAAATATATTTAAAAAGATTAGTGAAGCAAAATTGTTGTTCTAATACAAACAAAAATACTTTTAATGATTTGACCAAATACAATCTATTAGAATCATTTCAAATAATTTTTGTTATTTGGTTGTTGGATAAGGATAGCACTGCTGGTAGTAGCTACAACTTGAGTGTCCCTTTTTATAATAGTAATATTTTATCATATAATTATTACTCATATTCTTTAAAAAAAACAAATAAATTTAAATATTACTTATTACCCTTCTGAGAAATATGGGAAAGATATTTAGGCAGAATTCTCTGTTATAATATTCTCAAAAGAGTAATAAAAGGGAGAAAGCAAATTGTAAACTGCGGAAATCTTCCACATTACGAAAGCTGGTTGTTAAGAAAATTCTCACGCATCTCTTCCTTACTGATCACAACCGCACTCAGCCATTCTCCGCCTTTACTCCACCACTTTACCTCACCGACGACCACCGCATCAACACGGGGACAAACCATGAATTGACACAATTGTCCCTCCTCTAAAATAAAAAAAAAACTGCCAAATCGCATGGGCGCATCATTATCTAACCTGACGGAAAACGGGTCAGCCGACGGCAGGCCAGGGCTAGGTGATATACCGGAAAGTTGCGTGGCGTGTGTTTTCATGTACCTAACGCCGCCCGAGATTTGTAACCTTGCTCGGCTTAATCGTGCTTTTCGTGGTGCCGCTTCTTCGGACGCTGTTTGGGAATCTAAACTTCCTTGTAATTACCACCAACTGCTCGACCTTTTGCCTCAACAAAATTACGAGGGTCTCTGTAAGAAAGACATTTTTGCTCTCCTCGCTCGTTCCGTCCCGTTTGATGATGGGAATAAGGCATGTAGATTTTTGTGTGAAGTTCCTTATACTGCTGTGCTTTTTTCCTAAAGGATTATGTATATTTTCTGGTAATAGATAATTTGTAAATGGGGGGTTTTGTCAAAATTGATGTTGCGGCTACTCTGTAGTTGTCATTTGATGTTTAGCTGATATATATGTGTAGTATTCAAGTTTAGTTTTCAAGTTAAACTGGAGTGATAAAGATTGTGGTGGGGTGGTAGTACCCTCCATCCTTAACCAAATTTGGGCTTGAGCCTGGAATGGAGTTGCCTTGGTAGGGATGGCTTTACTCCTAAAAGTGGGACTTCCAGTGCGAATCTAGATTAGTCGTGCCCCAAAGTAGGTACAGAGCACTTGCTGGAAAACCAAAAAAAAAAAAAGTGGTAATATTTGTTCGGTGGTTAGCGTTCGTACTTTATGCTGCTCCCTCTACCCTGCTCCCTTTTGAATTTGGAACACTCTTATCACCAAAGAGTTAACACATATTTTAGTTTTTCTTTTGTTAGTTTTTCCCCTGACAAGAGGGGTTGCTCTGATGGTAAGCAATCTCCACCTCCAACCAAGAGGTTGTGAGTTCGAGTCTCCCAAAGAGCAAGGTGGGAATTTCTTGGAGGGAAGGATGCCGGGGGTCCATTTGGAAACAACCTCTCTATCCCGGGTAGGGATAAGGTCTGCGTACACACTACCCTCCCCAGACCCCACTAAGTGGGATTATACTGTATTGTTGTTGTTGTTAGTTTTACCCCATTTCTTCCCTGACCGAATGGGTAAGTGGTGTTGGCTAACAATAAGTATGGTTTTCTCTAAATTGATAAAGGTTGTGTCTAGGCCAGCTTGCTATGACTATGAGTTTTTGGGTGCGGTATTTTTCAATTGTGTTCATTTGCTTGTATGGGGAGGGATTATAAAATGTGAATTCACCACTGCTTAATTTCACTGTGTGTACTGTTCACCTCACTCTTGCTCTTGAGGTCTGGGAAAGAAAGTTTGAGGAATAAGTTGATCTTCTTGTTCCAGTTGAATTTGGTATATTTTATGAGTTCATTTTTAGCTACAATGTTTTGGAGTGATTTTTGATCTCACTAAGATGTATGTTTTTTATGGGGGAGAAAATGCAGGAAGTATGGTTGGACAGAATAAGTGGAAGGATTTGCATGTCGATATCCTCGAAAGCAATGTCGATAACTGGTATGGAAGACAGGAGACACTGGAACTGGTTTCCTACAGAAGAATCAAGGTTAGATTAATCGGTTGAAACCATGTGTAACAATGTCGTTTAAGCTTATTGCTGCAGAGATGAAATGATTTTGAAGTTTTGAACTGGTTGGATATCCGCTTTTGAAATGATTTTAGTAGCTAGATTTTTCCCACTCAATTGGGCTACGTACGTATTTTGGGATTTCCCCATGCATCACAGGATAAACTTATTGTGAGCAATAATGTTAAAATAAGTTTTAAGTTTTTCTTTTAATGTTTTATTTGATTTTTGAAAATATTGGTGGTATCTGGCCTGCTTATGACCTCGACTAATCCACTGACCACTGGGCAACCTATTTAGCCCACAACCTTAGGTTGCCAATGTAACCCATCCCTACTAAGGTTGGAGCAGACCAAGTGTTGTAGAAGGAATTCGGACTTAAAATTTCCAAGTTGTTCCTCCCTTGCCTCAATCACAACGCCATTCTCTTGGGGACATGTGAAAAAGAGGTCTATATATTCACCAAGAGGCAAAAATGGACAAAAACAAACTCAATTGGAGTAGTCATTATTTAGCTTCACTTTCAGCCTTCTCTCTAAAACCGAGTGCTGGAGCGGATGTTTAAGTGGAAAATTTTCTGATTTACTTGCCACTTTATGGTGTTGACGCCGCTTGACTTACAATACCCTTAGCTTTTATGCCTGATTAGAGTTATTAGTGGGTTGCTTTCGACATCTTTTTCTACTAGATGAGGTTGTACTTGGAAGAGCAAAATTTGACTGATTTTGGCATCTTTTTCGGGCAACTCATGGCAATTGTGATAAAGTATTTTCCATTTTAAGTAATGATACCTCTTCCAATTCTGGTTAGAACTTGGTATCTGATGTGCATTAGTTGCATCTATGGGAAAGTAGCTGTTATGTTGTCATAATTTGATTTATTTTATTGAATGTGTCATTCTGTTGAAAATCCATAACTGAGAATCAGATAAATTAAGAACTTTAAGATTTTAATGGAAGTGTCTTATTTAATGTTCATTGTCTGGAAGTGTGCCTGGTGGTTTGGCAACTCACTTCTGTGGCAATTGAAGCCTTTAACTTGTCAGGCCTGCTCTGTGGTATAAAGCACCAAATCCATCCCTTAATTAATCTTTTCTAGCAAATATACGATCAGTACGATCAGCCTTAACTTGTTATCTTATTTACTTCCTGGTGTAGCTAGAAGCAGTAATGGATTTGAATGCTCAATGCCTAACACTTCCCTCTTGCGTCTTCTTTGCGTCCAATATCCATGGTATATTCCTAAATGAACTGGAACATGAAATGAAGTTATAGGAACGCATCATCCATTTGAGAAATTGTTGAAGCAATGTTCTTAAAGGATCTGAAAGCGTTTTTTCCCCTGAAGAGACAGGAAGACAGCAGACCCATGCAATGAACTGATCTTGTAAAGTATTTCCTTCTTCCCTCTTTAAAGAAGTCATGCAGGCTTGACGCTGAGTGCATTTACATGGATTTTGTTCATCAATTGATAGGTTGAAGTAGTTAGAACTGAGATAGAACTGGAGATAATAGTGAAAGAACGGAAAAAATAAGATCGAATTGTGGACCTAGGATTATAAGCTGTAGTTGGGACGTTTTTCTGTTTTCGTAGCTACATGACTTTTTGACTTAGGTGTGTTAGTATTTTATTGGAGCATTTGTCTTTTCAAAGTGTCAAATAGGAGTATTTTTGTTCTTGTTAAGACTGAAGTTAACGTACATATTGTTTTGCTAATATTGATTCATACTAGCTGACTGGATAATGGCAACAATTGCCTTCTTATGACTCAACCTTTCGACAATGAACTCACTTTCTTGAGAGTATAAACCGAACCACTAAGGACTAGATTGTGATACTACCTGCTGTTGCATGCTAATTCCTTTTTATTCTCTTCGTTGCAATATGTGATAGTTCATGAACTCTGAGCTTTCTTCTCTCTCTCTCTCTCTCTGTGCACGGGGGAAGGGGGGGG
>MU680046.1:3003-17531 GCA_026770625.1 Nicotiana glauca | reverse complement strand
TCAATTATGTCACTACAAAGTGTCTAATTGGCACAGATGTGACTTAGTTAAAGGGCCTAATAGGAACAACTCTATGTTTAAGTGTCCAAATGACAAAAAAAGGCCAAGTTTAAGGGTCCAGTTATGTATTCAGCCAAAAATATAGGAACTTTTACCTTCTATAACAATGGTTAACACCTTATTTATTTTAATAAATATCATTTTAAAAAATTATATTTTATATATATTTTTTAATATTTATAGCAAAATATCTAATTTTGGTTACCTCCTACCCCTAAGCCACTAAATACGTTATTCAGCTACACTATTTTCTTTCTCTCTCTACTTTGATACATGCTATTCTCTTCCCCATTTCTGAAAAATGAAAATAGCAAAGAGGACATTCAAGAAGTTGTGGTGGAAGTGGGGCTTGATGAGGAAACCCTATTGAGTTATCCAAAGCTATTGTATTCAGAAGCTAAGGTCAATTACAAGGATTCAACAGCGACTTGTTACTCAATTTGTTTGGCGGATTACAAGAACAGTGACATGTTACGGCTATTACCAGATTGTATGCATTTGTTTCACTTAAAATGCGTAGATCCATGACTGATGTTAAATCCAACTTATCCTGTTTGTAGAACTTCTCCATTGCCAACACCACAATCCACTCATCTGGCTGAAGTTGTTCATTTTTTATGCTCGATGGCGGAAACGTCAGAAATTAGGGTTTGTTCTTGAACAAAGATGATGGAGTTTGGGGCTGAGCAACTTGATTTTCTGTTAATATATTTTAATGTATTTTCAATATATTACTGTATTTTCATGTATTTCATAGTATTCATTGTCTTTTTTCCCATTGTAATTCAATGTATCTCGTTGTATTCCATGTATTTCATTATATTCACTATCTTTTTTTTATTGTATTTTAATGTATCCCGCTTTATTATATGTATTTCATTGTATTCACTGTCTCGCTATATGCCATGAGTGTATTCATACGTTTTTTTTTAATTAATATAATTTATGTATTCAGATGTAGTATATAATTTCTCTAAAGATTGCTATGTTTTTGGGTATTTTTCGGTTGAGAATCTTTTTTATAACTGGAAATACAAAATTTGTGTGTTATAATTGAGTTTGTTGAGTTATATTAGGAGTCTATTATGTTAGTTGATTCACTTTCCGTTTAAAAATAGTATAATCTCATGTTTCACGCCGTAAATACAGTCGAATACAACAATTGATTAGCTAGACTTCTCTGATTCACGCCTATTTTTGCTATTATATTCATGAATACAGTAGCTTAAATACATCTAATACATCTTATAACACCAGAAAATGTATCTACAATCCGTAATATAGCAAATGATATTTATAGATAGCTAATTACCACTAAAAGATATTGCTTTATGAAAATTTCTNGATGATGTGGCCTCACCTGCAACATCCTCATTTAAATTTAGTGAAAATGATGACAAATTACCCGACGCTACCACCGTTGAAGATGGAGTAGGAGCCTCAGACTCCGATGATGCATAAGTAGAGCCATGCTTTCTTGCGTTTGTTATTCCAAGATCAACGTCGCTAAACCTCTCAAAATCTTTCATCATATCCCACACATGATCTAATTTTTAATTCGACACAAAAAAATTAAGGATAAAGATGCGCATTTCGCACTTCGTAATGCATTAATCGAGCATTTATGGGAGAATAGAAGCGAAAATTAAATATTTATGTGGCACTTAAATTAAATTTGACTATGATATAATATTTATTTAGTTATGTTTTATTAATGATTTTACTTTTTGTTAATTTATCCTTTATGTAAAATTTTGTAATAAATGATTATATAAGTGGTGAATGTGAATTATATATAATGAATATGGAAAAAAGAAAAAAGATAGTATTAGTTTGAAGGAAATAAAAAATGAAAAGTAAATAGAAGATAATAATATAATATAGAAGAGAGAGAAAATTTGGTGTAAAAAATAGTGTGATTGTTGGAGTAGATTTGGTGTTGCACCATTTTAGAGTGAAAAATGGTACAAAAAATAGAGTGATTGTTGGAGATGCCCGATCATTAGAACAATCTGCATGATTATACTTATGACTTTTTAAGCATTAAATTATTCTTCTATGGTGGATAATATTGAGGGGTTACATGATATTTGTAAGTAGAATAAGGATGCTAAAAATGAAAATGTGAAGTAAGAAAACTTTTGTTATCAAGAACCTATTTCAAAGCTGATTAAAAGCATCCCACTGGCATTATCTTACTTAGTCATTATTTGATTTTAGAAAAAACAACTTAACAAATATAGTCTATGATTTGTGAACATATTTTGGGACTCCTAATTTAATATTCACATTGGACTTCAAATAACTGCATTCAGTTTACAGAACTTGAATAGACATACGTCTTTATAATGCGTAGCTGGTCTGGCTAACGATTTCATTCACAACATTAAATATGTAAGATATGAATTCTTATTTCAATAAATAGAATGAATTATATGCCACAAGTGTATATGGTACTACCTTGTTTGGGGGGAACCAATACTATCCAAATTTTTTCGGTCAAACATTATCCAGAATCGTTCGAAAAGTGAAGTTCTGCCCAATGACAATTTAATTTAAGAGTTTATTTAGTACATTTTTTGGCATTTAAAAAAAAGAAGAAAAAACTAAGCTTAAAAGATTGAGTTTTTACAATACATCTCTAAGTTTAAATTGTGGATGAAATTGTGATGCCATTTTCTTTACCAATTGTAGCATGAATCCCAAAACTAGGAAATGGAACAAGATAAAGGCAAAGTTCATCCATAAATTGAGGATTGCAATTCGTGGTGAGAGGGTGAAAGAGACTTTCACGTTACTCTGTCGACTATATGCTGTTTAGAGCTGTACATGCTAAAATCTGCTCAAAGGAATTTTAGTATAACGTGGCGTTAAGAAAAATGATGCGCCCGAAGTCGACTAGTAAACACTGGGTTTCGTAGCCGGACAATCAACGATAATCGAGGTCGAGCATTAAGAACAGAGTACTAACGGCTAGTTTTTGTAATATGATATTTAAGAGATAAAATATTCTCCGCATTTGTACTATTAGGGTTGATTAAGGATATATCCCATATATACAGAAAAAGAGATAAGGGGACAAGGCATGTAATTTTCATTTGATAAGAAAAGATACAAACACTGCCTTTTTACTAAGATTCTACCATCCATTATTCCATACTTTTCCATCATATCCGAGAATAGTTTCAATATTCTAGAATTTGTTTGTCATTCATCACTGTCGGAAAAAAGAATCATCCACCTCATTCAATACTGGGTAAATCATTCTCCTTATTTACACTAATATCATTTATTGCTATTTATCGCTTAATGTTCCTCTATTATTGCTCAAATCTTTTGGAATATTAAATGCGAACTGTATTTTATTCCCCACCACCTCTATCTTACGTTACCTGTGTTAACTAGTTCTAAATCTAGAAATATTATAATTGATAGGTTTAACCCCTCATTACATAAAAATAATTAGTTTAACTGAAGGTTTGCATTTTTTGGTCAAACAATTTGACACTGTCTGTGAGGATTTCCTAATTAAATTTTTAGTTTCTTCTAGATCTATAACTATCACGGGTTGCTAAGAAAAGAAATACGGAACAAAGCTCATTTTTCCTTGTACACAGAGATTTGACATGACAAGTAACAGAGAAGAAAGAATGAGGGTAGTGGCCGACCTCACCACCAATATTTTAAACACCATCAATGAGGTTTTTGAGACAGAAGGCGAGGACATAACGCCTAAGTCCTCACCTAGGCGAGGCGGGTCGCGTCTCCCTTACGACAGTATCGCAACATCCCACGGTAAAGGACCTTCCACGTCCACAACGGAAGAGACACCACCAGCAGTGAAAAAGCTCTTTGAGACTTGGCTAGCTAACACGCTAACCAGAATCCTCAACAAGCCCGCCCAAAAGAGAGTTAGAGAAAATGCTAGAACTTGCATTACATCGACAACGGTCAAGAAACAAGGCCCTTTCCCTCTAGTAATAGGTGACGAAACCCTCATAAACATTTTTGAAAAAGATGGAGGAAATAGAAAACGAGAACAAAGTGCTTCGAGACCAAATGAGAGAGCACCAAGAAAGAGTCAACAAAATATCGGGTGCCCCGAAACTCTTGCCAAAACAAGATGTTAGTCGGTTTGTTGAACAATCATAAAGTGATGAATCCACCCTGCATGCCATACCAAAGACCTTCAAAATAACGCCCTATCTGAAAATATATGATGGTACGACCGATCCCGAAGATCATGTAACTTATTATGTCACCGCTGTAAAATGAAATGACCTTGCCAAGGAACAAGTATCCTCCATCTTGTTGAAAACGTTCGGCGAGACCCTCCTTAGAAGAGCATTAACTTGGTATTCACAACTGACCGCACGTTCCATCGAAACATTTGAAGAGATGGCCGACAAGTTCGTAGCGGCCCATGCTGGGGCCAAAAAGGCAGAGGCAAGAGTAAACGATATAATCGCCATCAAACAATCGCCCAGCAGAGGCAAGAGTAAACGATATAATCGCCATCAAACAATCGCCCGGAGAACGATTGAGGGACTTCCTCGCTCGATTCAACCGAGTAAAGATGACCTTACCAAAGGTATTGGAAGGAATGGTCGTAGCAGCTTTCCAAAACAGACTGAGCAGGAATGGCTCAAGGTAGACCAGACAGTTATTAAGTCGGCTTCTAAAATATCCTCCAAGCACTTGGGATGAAATATATAACGCCTACTGTGCCGAGTTCAGTGCAGACGAGGATGACCTAAATAGGCCAACCCGTTGGTTGACCTCGGTATAGGCCGAGTCCAGAAAGGATCAAAGAAGCGATATCAGGAGGGACATTACAGCTCCACGACCTAACCGAGAACGGCATCATATGTATATCAGAAGCGCCATCATGCCCCCCTCCCTCCATGAAGAGGGATTGCCTAGACCAAGAACAGGACTCACCGGAACGAGAGAGGTATGCCCTATTTGTTATCCGCTCACAATTTTTGTAGTGTCACTCTCAGAAATAGTCTACGCATTGGGAAAGCTCGGACCAAAAGTAAAGTGACCACAAAATATGAGGTCAGATCCAAGCACCAGAAAATTAGACGCCCTCTGCGAGTTCCACCAAAAGCGAGGTCACAAAACTCACGACTTCATCGCCCTAAGGTAGGACGTCGTAAACATGCTTTGCCAAGGACACCTCAAAGAATTGCTAAGGGATCGGGGGAGGACCAACTTTGTTTGAGGACATGAACAATACCCGAGCCCGGCCGCCTTATCTATGATCATGTCTTTCAAATTGGGTCCTGCTTTGACGTTTTCAGTTATGTCATCCTCTAGATATGCCTGCGTGACACATGTCCAGCTCGATAGTCTATTCATTTATAATGATCTTTTGGTTCCACATATGTTGAGCCTCAAACTTGAACGGAATAACGTACCCTTTGAAGTGTGTCTTATATTGAATCATATTAGAAACCCGAGTTATGACTTGCTTCCACCTTGCTTGCCTCACTACCCTTATAGGAGGGTAAAGTGAAATGCGTCGTAAACCAATTAACACCAAATGAGTGGTCCCTTTGGACCTAATTATGAACTCTTTGCTAGGAAACCACTCAAATATCCAATGCACTTGTTCGTTAGACATATTACTGAAGAATCGTACATACACTTAAGTATTCACAGTCTTTGAAAACCTATCTGAAGCAAATGTCATATTCTTTAGATGATGACTGGTGATATATAGTCATTCATTGGTCTACAAAAAATCTCCTAACGTTAGTCTACTCTCTAAAAATGCTCTAACATCACCATTCAAATAATCATTGAGGGCGACGACAATGCTTCAATCAACAATGTAAATTTTACCACAACGCATAAGCTCAAACGGTTAATCACTTACGAACGGTATGAAAAACTCGAAGAAAGTATCATCTTCGACAAGTCAGATACCTACGGTTTGGTTTTCCCTCATTATGACCCCCTCTTTATCACTTTACGAATATTAGATACAGATGTGAGATGCTTTATGGTAGACGATGGGAGTGGCACGTGCATTATCCACCCTCAAGTTCTTGCATAAATGAAACTCGAGGATAAGAGAGTGTCGCGTTACATCGCATTAACAAGTATTAATAATACAGTTAAACGAACAACTAGAGAAATCACACTCCCCGTCATGGCCGCGGCGTCACTCTGAAAATCTGTAAAATAGTTAAATGGCTTTGGTATTTTGGCTAATGATCATTGTGTAAATTAGAATACCTAGTATATATACTAAAAGAGTGAACGAAGAAAAGGTGGAGCCCTGAAACAAACTCAGACAAAGACATCTTCGGAGAAGAAAGATCTTCATCTCTCTCTCTTCACTAAAGAGAAAGAAGCAAGGGAACTCAGATCTTTAATATACAATGTTAGTCTCATCATATCCAATGTATGGGAACCAACCTTGTTAAATATCGGTGACCATTTTTATCTATGTATTCTTCATTATTATTCAATAGTATGTAAATCACCATCATCTTCATATATTACGGGATTCAACTATGGCTATGGTTAAATTTTATGTTTAGTTATTCTTGCTTGTTCTTATCCTCTATCTTAGATCTAGGATGAATTATCTTTGGCTATAATTTACCTCAAGTCTTCCTATTTAATTAGTTTGTAATACGACTTAACATTTTTTATCAAATAATTTGGCGTCGTCTGTAGGGATTTTCTAGCCCGTAAGAAGCCTAGATGCTACTAACGGCGAATCTAAACACAAGCCTATCAAACCTAAAGCCGTAATTCGAGTGCGAGACAAAACAAGTCATTCTACAACACCCTTCCCCCCTTGCCAACCAATCAGGTCAAGGTAAAAAACAATTTCGTTTGGGTTTAACTTATGATTTTTCTTTTTTAGATTGGGATAGGAACATGAGAATTCTCCTAGCGCATGAACAAGGAACGAACGCTACCAAAACAACACACCAGGAAAACATTCCGTATCAGGTCATCCCGCAGGCGATGGTTGAGCAAAGTGCCCACACCGTACCATACTGCAAATAACAGACAAATAACAAAACAAGTCAAAATTATTAAGAAACAATTTCCATAACATGGGACTGGGCGGTGAGCCCATGGAACGTACAGTCTCTCTAACACAGGTAGAACATGAACACGAAGAGCTTACACGTATGCTCGCCATGGCAATCCTATGCCGATTCAACCGACTAAGTATTACGAATCACGTACGAACTTCGTTCGAATTAATAGAGTCCCAAGATGCCTAGAAGCCCAGGCAATAAGTTCACTGCCTATCATGTTGACGGTCTCTCCAGGCCGAACAATAAAGGCACTAGATAGACTGGGACTCCACCGACACACATATAAACTATGCAATAACGCTTGATACCCTCCAATGAAAGAAAGATTAGATAAACCAGGACTCACCCCCATGCATGCATAAAAGATGTAGTAACGATTAATATTCTCCAATAAAAGCAAGGCTACATGAACCATTCTTATCACTTAACCGAGCCCGGCCATCGCTAAGCGAAAGTAAAATTTGACCTCATTCGAATTAACAAATCAATGTTTGACCTCGCTCTAACTCATCATGGGTCACAATCCAACTTCATTCGAATTTATACCCATGCGGCCCCATCCATCGCCAAGCAAAAGTAAAATTCGACCTTGCTCGAATCTACAAGTCAAAACTGACTCCGCCCAAGTTGGCGAGACAAAATTTGACCTCGCTTGAATATACAAGTGAAAACTGACTCCGCCCAAGTTGGCAAGACAAAATTTGATCTCGCTCAAATTAATAAAGTCAAGTTCAAATTAGCAGGTCGAGTTCGATCCCACTCAGATCAACTACCAGAAGTCAGGGACTTATTGCGAGAAAATCTAAGAAATTTGAAGGCTCTTTCCAACTCAGCTATCTTCTTTTCTAGCTCAGCCACCTTATCCGTACACTCTACACTTAGAATGGCAAATCTAGTGGCATTCTGCTCAAGCTCGGCTCACAAAGATAGCACCTTCGCCTGAAGATCCTCGTACTCTGCTACAACCCCTTCGCCCACCTTGAGCTCCTTTTCTTTGGCACTAAGCAGCTCCTTGAGCTTGCTGCATCTGCGGACAGACCACATTAGATCCTCGTTCATTTTCTCCAACTCCTCCCTGATTGATTGAGTATTACCGCCTGCCCTAAGTTGCGCATGCATCTCACGGCATGATCACGCCCAACTATGCCTTATAACAGGATATGCGGACGTTGAAAATATAACCTGAGTATTTAAGCCCAAAGTCGAATCCACAGAGAATTAACCTATCAATTACTTTTGTCAGACTTACTAAATTCTGTAGAATCAACTTCCCCAAACGTTGTAAATAATATTTTATGGTATTTATAATAACTAAGATTAAAAGTAAATAAACAGCTGTAAACTAAATATGCTTGGGTTGTAAATAATAATGAGAAGGTTCTAAGGTAGTGATTTCCCCTATTGATGGAATCCCTTCCGGTTATGTTTCCTATAGATTCACCAAAACATCTCTATCAATCATGAGCACTCTTTTTACCGTAAATCTCTCCCGAGTAATCACGATAATTTACTAGACGCACTCTCCCGAGATATGCTAGCTAACTTTGTTTATTACAGCTCACTTTAGATTACACCCAAGGCTTTGTTATCCCTAATCCCGCCTTTAACCCCGCAGTTATAGATCCCTCTTATACTTTAGGAGTGGTGTTGTTCAATAATTGCCTAAATATGCACTCTCTCCCGAGTTATGCACACTAAATAGGCACAGCTAATTGAGGATCTTATCAATTAACTACAACACACACGTAGTTGAACAAATAGAGATTAACTGGAAAACTATATTAACATAATCAAAATGTTCATCCTTCAATAAGTTCCATCAAAACCTTAGACTAAAGTATTTAGTTACTCATAACAACGTGAAGATAAACTACGAAAATATTCATCATGGAAAATTGCAAGAAAAAGAAGAGATGAAGAACTATGATGTTTTTGGGTGATCATCTTGCAAAAGTAATGTCCAAAACAAGCCTAAACTATTTTGGGCGAGTTTCTACATCTTATAAGGGTTTTACACAAAGTTTCCCCGAATTTACACTTTGGTCCTTGAAATTCCTGGCTTGTGAACAGTGCGCCACGGCCGCGGCGTCGACCGCGGTGCCAACCGCGGGGCACTCTGTCTCCAACCGCGGGGAGCACTGTTGGGCCTTTTGTCTCCGCGTTCCTTCACTTTATGCTCTTTTGTGTTCGGATACTTCTTGAGTGGGTGTTTTATTCACGTTATTGTCTCTAAATACTTCATTTTGCTTTCTCACATCTTATATTCCCTGTGAAACCAAATAGCATCAATTAAAGCATTTTATTGGCAACTTACATTACAAAAAAAACAACAAAGCATGGACAATTATAGAGTAAATAACAACTATATAGCCTATTATCAACACCCCACACTTAAATTATTGCTTGTCCTCGAGCAATTCACCACACTCCATAAAAATTCATTCCTTATGCTTTTCCCTCAACGACTCACACCATGAACATTTTACACGAGTTACACCTAGTAGTGAGCAGCCTTCACCTCAAGAATCAGGTTTTTTCCGTACCCTGCAACATTTGCACCTACTCAAACCACTCAACACAACAGTCAAGATGCACCTTTCCTTTGTGAATCACATGCCCTCACGTCACACAAAAGAGTAGTTCCTTATATATAATGATAGTGATAACAATTAGGAACTCAATTAGACAGAATTTGCTCACTCTCCAAAGAACATTCACATGCAACAAAGATACACATAAGCTTGCCCTTAGTGTATTACTCGACTTATCGAGCTCATTCAATCTTAGATCAATTAGGACTTTTATTTGGTTGTAATGTAGGCTACGGGACAGGTAGGATATATTTAGATGTAAGAGTGGCTACACCTCCCTAAGCACTCTAATACTTACATTTTTTTAACATTCAAACCATATACTTCTGTCAAACCAAAATTCCACTTTCACATCAATGTAATTTACCCTTTTCTTCTTTAAGCACACTTACGTCAAGAGTCACCACTTATCAAGGAATTTTTTTTCCAATTCAAGTGGCTCTTCCTTTTTCAAAACAGTGCACCTTTCTCCTTATTCAATTAGTTCCACTCAAAAGCCAAACCCACCACTCCACACTTTAACTTTTACCAAGTTCATAACAATTCAAGTGCTCATGAGACGTGAAAAGGTTCAAATAGATGGTTAATTCAAATAAATGGGTAAAGCTTGTAATTTGGTTGCCAAAGAAAAAAGGATTATAGGCTCAAAGGGGTTAGCTACGGTATATAACAATTAGGTGGGTCACATATACATATCTAGTTCAACAAAGAAATGCATATATCACTTCTAAGACTGAATGAAGCTAGTATTTCGCTTTGCAAACACACAGAGCAAGTTCTAGGCATCAAATGTACATCATGGAATACAGAAACACTCACACACACACATGGCACATGACTCACTCTAGATTAGTTTATCAAGACATTTTCTTTGAGTATTCAAGTTAGGTACAAACGTCCAATTTTTAAGGCACTTAATCAGATTCAACCCTTGAGCTAAGCACTACACTCTAGCGTCTATTGTGTTCAGGTGTAAGAACGCTATGGTTTTTCCTTCTTCAATTTAACTCGTTGCCCATTAATCCTATACTAAAACAAGAAAAAGAAAAATAAAATCTACCTATACCCGGTTCAAGTTAAACCCTTGAAAAAGAACCGTGGTCCAAAGAAAAACCAAGGGGGACTTACTACACTACCTAAAAAAAATAAAGAAATTTTTTTTTGGTATTTTCTGTAGACTAGCTTCCCTCAAAAAAATTGTCTAAAGAATCAGTCATTAGGAAGAGTTTTTATATTTCCAAATTTTTTTTCTCGACTTAATCCCTCAAGAACCCCGCCGAAAGATATCCATCGTCGGGACAAGTCGCTTCTATTATAACTTCTTAAAACAAAACAACTGCTACAACATTCCTAAAGCAACTAACACAAAACACAAAGCAACTTGTGAGCACGTGATTTTTGCCCTAAGCAAATTATTCCTAAAAAATTCAAACAAAATGATTCTTAATTTTTTGCCAATATTGATGCCATTTTTGTGTTAAATAGTTGCATAACAATTCATAAAAAATATACAAAAATACAAATATGCATTGGGAGTTTAATTTTATAATTTTGGAATTAGTTCGTTTTTTTGGGAACAAATTAATGAAAATAAAAAAAATAGCATTTTTATTTTTAATTGAAAATACTACAAAAATAGGTGTTCCTAGAAATAATTGGTTTAGAAATTTAATAAAATCAGAAAATAAATACAAAATATAGAAGAAAAGGAAAATACAAAAATATAGAGAAAATAAAATACAGAAAAAATACAAAAAATAAAATAATACAATACAAATACACATAAATTTGGGCTAATACAAGAATTACTAAAATCAGGAGCCCAAATCGAATTTTGCCCAAGCCCAAAAGGAAGAATTACCCGGTCTGTTAGCATAACACCAAAACGACCCCGTTTCGTCTCATTCAAATCTGAACCGTTAAAAACATTTAATCTAACGGTCTTATAACTCAGCCCAGTCAATAAAGGAAACGTCGACGTATTGAGTCGTCAATCCTGGCCGTTCATTTGGTTGATCTAACGGATGAGGGTGGATTCTCATTTAATTAGACGACGTCGTATAGGCGTCAATCAATCTCAACCATTAATTTATTTTAATCCAACAGTCCCTGATCATCCGTAGGTTTTAAATATACAAAACATTACACCCATATTCATTTCATCTTCCCGTCTTTAATTACAAACCCTAGCCGCCCCCCTTTTCTCTCAATCTCTCGCCGGAACCCTCGCCGGCGGGAGACGTTACCTTCTCCGATGACCTCGCCCTTAACACCATAGATAGCCCTCAACCTCCTCTCCACACCCCCATAACTCTTTTCCCTCGAATCACTCTGGTTCTGCTCGAATCTTGAAAAATAGTTCGCCAGAAACCTAACTCCGGTGAACGATAGTCTACCCAAATTACCCAAAAATCACACCAGACCTTCCTCCGGCCATCCTCTATCCGTTCTTGAAAGTCCTAGGCCTCAAAGGTCACTGGAAGAGGTTCAAATAAAGTCTGAAAACTCTCCAGTGACCCCAAAAATCAAGAAATCAATATTAAAATGTTCCTATGCTTCACGAAACCTGAGAGTTACGAGTTTGACTAAGAAAAGCCCGAAAAAGCTAAGTTTACATTTTTCTTAGATTTTATTTCAATTTTTCTTTTTTTTTTTTTTTTGCTTGAATGTTCATCTTTCTTTATTTCTGATTTTTCTATTTTTTTTTTTTTTTATGCATGTTTGCTTTTCGTCTCTGGTTCTTGATTTTTCTTGGAATCATCTAAAATTGATATTAAATAAAATTTCAATACTTTTCTGTGTTGATTTTTGATATTGATTAGGGTTCCTGGTTGTTGTGTTGTTCGTTTAAAAAATAAATGTAGATCTGAAACTATAAAATAGGGATTAATAATAGTTTTGATAACTTTTCAATATTATTTTTGTAATTGATTCCTGCGACATGTTAAAAATTAGGGTTATTGGAATTCATGTTAGAAATTAGGGTTTATTTTTATGATTCTGATTTTTATTAGTATTAATAGAGTAATTCTGTTCTGTTAAAGTTGATTGGTTATAGCTGGTTGTTCATTAGTTTATGTGGCAAATAATTCTGAAAATTAGTATTGGGGTTAAAGGCAGTGGGGTCGTAGGGTAAAAAGGGTTTGGTATCAGGGTTAGTTTGGGGAATACTAGTTGGTTTAATTGTAATAATCCTAAGGGAGTGAGGGCAGACTTGGGAACATAAATGGTTTAATTGTAATACATTTAAGGAAGTAGGGGCATTTCAGGCATAACAAAAGGGTAATGCAGTAAATATTACTTAGAGTTGGGGGTAAAAGGGTAAAAGCAATAGAATAGAACATTCTAGATGGGGAAAAGGGGAAATTCTGTATTAATAAGGGGGTTAGAACCGATTAGTTAACAAAATAACAAGGGTTAAATTGAAATAAAGGGAGGGACCAATAAGGTAAAATCTGAAATTCAAATTTCCCTCCCTTACACTCTATAAATAGGCCTCACTTGGCCTCCTTTAACAAGTTTTGGAGAGTTTAAAAAAATCTGAATACTATCTAAGGATTCTTTGCCATTTTTGATCTAAGTTCTTAAGGATTTTTCTTATTCAAAACTCCAAAAATACCAAAAACAGTTAAATTTCTACTGTTACATTGATTCCGAGGGTCATTTGAAGATTTTGATCTGTTTGTTCATTGAGATATAAATTTTCTTGAGGTTTATTGTTCCTGCTGGTCTTATTTGCTTTTGCTGGGTTTATTCCTATTGATATCGAAGTTGTGCATCATTTGCTGTTAGATTGCCATTGCTGATCCTATTTTCCATCAATTGAAGTAGATTCTCATTGATTTTTCGTTCTATACCAGGTACATCTCTATTGTTTGAAGTTGTAATTGAGAATTGAAGAAATGAAGCTTTAGTTTACTGATTATCCTTTCATTTTTGATCAATATAGAATTTAGTTAGATACATTTGCATTCATTAGGAATAATTAGAATATATAATTGAACTATATGGACTTGGACTGTTTGAACTTTATAATTTTTTATTCTACCACAGTAGAAGTAATTTTACTTGAGACATATTACGTAGTCAATAGATGAATCAGTTTAATACTTGTTTAAAAACATTCGAATCATGTATTAGTAGTGTTAATTTATTTAGGTTAAAATTCATAATTACTAATAGTCAGTGTAAAAATAATCAGAGACATAATGATAGTAGCTTGATCGAAAATTAAGAATTAGTAGTATTATGTTCAATTAGTAGTTAATTGTAAAGATGAACATGTAAATCATGTTTTGTTAATGGTTTGTTCTTAAATAAGAATCTGGACAACTGATTAATTGATATACTACTCTGTCGTCATTAGATTACCAATTAAATTCTAGTTTATGTATTGCCTGCTCTGATCTAGATCATTAACACTGAAAATTGGTTATCAATAATATGTAAGCTGATTAGATTAAAATCTGAAGCATGTTCAGTAGCATTTTCTTATTGTTAATAAAAGTAAAATAAATTTTCTGGTAGTTGATTAGCTAAACTAATTTCAATACAAACTGAAATTTTAGTAATCTGTAAATGAAATAAAATGTTCTAATTTGGGCATGTTAATAGTTATTTGAATCAAATTCTCAACGAAATGGTACAAATTCAATATGTTTAATGGTATACACATGGGTTTGAACAATATTGAGATTAGACTGACTTGGGTCATTGGGCCCAGATATTTACACGCATGGCCTAAGACTTAGACCCTAGCTAGATTTAAATTGGGCCAGAGTGTTACTGCATGGGCTGCAGTCAAGCC
>MU680043.1:162934-174388 GCA_026770625.1 Nicotiana glauca | reverse complement strand
GGTTGGCTATGTCAGGGATTGATTGTATAGAATTGTGACGGCCTATGGAGGCATCTCTATTTTGTTTTATATTGTGATTGTGGGTTGCTTACATGTATGAGCGTTACCGCTTGGAAGTTGTGAGGAAACATTCACGCGTGCGGTCCGTTCTCCTTTTTATGTTTGCTAGCTGGTAGAATTTTGTTAGAAACACTTGCACAAGCATACACGTGGCCGAACACTCCTATTAGAGGTGAATACCTCCTGATTTTGCTAAGGGTAGAGGTACGACCTCGTTTATCCATTATATTTGTGAGAGTGGCCCTAGTTAGCCACTCAGTTGTCAGCATAACTATGAGATTGATGGGGTACAGGATGCCAAATTGTTATATTCTAGATGCTGGGTGTGGTTTGTCCAAGACTGGGTGAAATTATGGAAAAAGTTGAATAAGACCTTTGTACACATCATTGTAAGATATGAGTTATTGACTTGTTTTCCCCTTGCCGTGTTGTGACTTTAGGATTTGGATTGTGATTCTGCCATCGTTCCATATCATCAATTATTATATCCTCATTGTTACTTGTTGTATTTTTCCGTTATTGTGAATGTTGGCATTCTTAGTCATTCATGCAGTCTTTACATATTTATATATCGTTACCATTATTCCCATTATTATATTGTTTATTGACCGGTAGGTGCCTTGACTTTTTTTCGTCACTACTCCACCGAGATTAGTCTCGATACTTACTGGGCACTGCTGTGGTGTGCTCATGCTACTCTTCTGCACATTTTTGTTGTGCAGATACAGGTAGTCCCGCTCAGTTCTATCAGCCTTGGAAGGAGGCGTATCGGTAGAGACTTCGAGGTATATCTGCTACGTCTGCAGACCGAGGAGTCCCTTTCCATCGTTCTGTAATAAGTATAGCTCTTTCAGTATTTCTCCTTGTATAGATATTCTTAAGTCAGAGCCTCTTATTCATCCCTTAGATTATGATTTGTGAGTTTTCGGGTTTTGGGAACGTTGTTAGCTTCGAGAATTGTTGTGGTATGTGCCGAGCGGCACCTTAAACACCGTTTGATTTTACTAGTTCAGTTTTATTTACTGTTTTCCGCAATTATGGTTTATCTTCCACATTGTTAGGCTTACCTAGTCGTAGAGACTAGGTGCCATCACGACATTTTCATGGAGGGGGAACTTGGGTCATGACAAGTTGGTATCAGAGCTCTAGGTTCATAGGAGTCACAGATCACAAGCCAGTTTATTAGAGTCTCGTAGATCGGTACGGAGACATCTGTACTTATCTGCGAGAGGCTATGTAACCATTAGGGAAGTTCCACTTCATTTGATTTCCCTGTCGTGCGAGATTGTGACATCCACAATCCTAACCCCTATCTTCTACTTTCTCACTGATGGTGAGGACACGTACTACCCGAGTGATCACGCACCCGCGCCCCCTGCTGCAGCTGTCGGAGGTCTGGGTCGGGGTAGAGTTCGAGGACGCGCATGTGGTGCAGCGAGAGCACCTGCGCAAGCTGTCGATGAGGTACCACCCGCAGATCCAGCCAGAGTTCATTCACCTGAGCGCCTACTACTACTACTACCCCAGCCATTCAGGAGACTCTGCCACAGTTCATGAGTATGTACACCACTTTGGCTCAGGCAGGATTGCTTCCCCTTGCTGCAGCTGCATCCCAAGCTGGGGGAGGAGCACAAACTCCCGCCGCCCGTACTCCTGAGCAGTGAGCGTATGTTCAGCAGGTCCAAGAGATTATTCATGCGCCTGCGGCACCAGTTCAGCCCGAGGGCATGGCAGTGGCTGCGGCACCAGTTCAGCCCGAGGGCATGGCAGCGGCTTCCGAGTAGGAGCAGATGAGACTAGAGAGGTTCAAGAAGTATGATCCTCCGGTGTTCAGTGGATTAACATCAGACGATGCCTTGGGGTTTCTTGATGAGTGTTATCGTATTCTCCGTACTATGGGTATCTCTGGATCGAGCGGGGTTTCTTTCATTACTTTTCAGCTTCGAGGATCCGCCTATGATTGGTGGCGCACCTATGAGTTAGACAGTCCAGATGAGGCAGCTTCACTGACTTGGACTCAGTTTTCAGATATGTTTCTAAGAGAGTTTGTTCCTTAGAGCCTCAGGGATGCATGGTGCGCGGAGTTTGAGTATTCGCGCCAGAGTGCTATGACCGTCTCGGAGTATGCTGTTTGTTACACTAGTTTGGCTAGACATGCCTCAGCGTTGGTTTCTACTGTTCGCGAGAAGGTTCGCCGATTTATTGAGGGGCTCATTCCTAGCATCAGGTCCAGTATGGCCCGTGAGTTGGAGATGGATATTTCATACCAGCAGGTAGTGAACATTGCTAAGAGGATAGAGGGTATGCATGTTAGAGAGAGAGAGAGAGAGAGAGAGAGAGAGAGAGCAGGCAGGGTCATGATAGAGAGCAGCCGAGATCAGGAGCGAGAATTTGAGGAGGTGAGGAGGCCTCGTAAACTGGGGAGATATGCAGGTCCTTATTTTGGAGGAAGGGTGTGTCATGGTAGATGTTTCGCGGGTCAGCCAGTTCAGTTCGTGATTCGGGACTTGCATGGATATTCAAGTGTTCATGGGTCTCGGAGTACCCATACCGCACAGTTCCCACCGCCCCGTCAGCAGAGAATGTGCGTTGAGTGTGGAGATACTAACAACATGGTGAGAGATTGTCCCAGACTTCGAACCGGTGTGTCCCAGTGAGGTATTCAAGCAGGTAGAGGGAGCCCAAGAGGGGGAGGCCCAGCTCATTGATGTGTTTCATACAGTAGGCTTGAGGTCGATACGCCAGTTGAATGTCATTCAGGTACGGATTCGGTTTGTCATAGAGGGGCACTATCTGTAGTTCATCACAGTTCTACTTATCGGGGTGATTCCCTTATTTGTTGTTCCATTCATAAGTGCATTTCATGATTTGTACTCTATTTACATAATTATTCTGTTGGGAGGTTCTATGAGTGATAACCATGTCTAGTGTCTATTTCTAGCTATTGTCGAGGATTATGAGGCAGTAGTAAATTCATGTTGTTTGTTTCGGTAGGTTTGATATGATCACTAAGTATTCTTGGTTACGAGCTGTGATTTCTATGCTCCACCGGTGTGGGTGCCAGTGTTGTAATTTGTAGACGGAATTGATCTAGTGAGAGTCTCTAGATGGGTTAATGTATTCCCTACTTGTGATTCAGTGTTGAGGGCGGGACCCTCGTGATTTCAGGTAATTGATATGTTGAGACCGGGCTGTGTACTACGGTGAGAGTTATATCAGTATAAGATCCTTGCGAGTCTTTTATATGCTTTTATTCTTTCTTGTTAGATATTTATGTAGATTGTGTCTTAGAAGAAATTGTGCTAGTTTGATTTGTTTGCTAGTTCCCTTACGTGTTTCTTTCCCATATTAAGTCGTTTCCATTCTATGCTCGTTGAATTTTTGCTTGTGGGGCGTGTGCCCATTGGTGTTGGCTGAGATTTGGTTATTCGAGATTTTTGTTATATGGTTTTCGTGGTTATTTTATCATCGCCAGTGTTGTGGAGATTTGAAAGGAGTTCCCTATTGAATATGAGGCTTATGGCCGGTACGGATTTGATCTCAAGCAAGTATTGCTATCAGAAATGTTATTGTGGGCCTATGTGTGGTGTGTCATGTTGTGTGACTGTACCCTGTGTGTGTTGGCTTGTATTGAAGTAGCAGGTTGAGACTGATACCGGATATGGATTTAGAATCAGGTCTTTTGGAAACGGATGGAAGGTGAAAATTCTGGCTGGAAGGCTTACTGGTATTGCTAGAAAGGCTAAATTTCATCTAAGGTGGCGTCGTCACGCTTAAGTGAATTGCGGTAACATGGGATCACCCGTACGTGTATGTTGGAAGTACGCACTCAGTGGTTTGAGGACTTCAGGCATGTCTCTATGCTCGTTCGAGGACGAACGAATGTTTAAGTGTAGGAGGATGTGACGACCCCGCCAGTCGTCTTAAGAATTTATGCCCTGATTCCCTATTAACTGCTTTTCCTAAGTTTATTTCTGCTACTTTGGTTTGTCGGGACGTTCGGTGTTGAGTTTCGGAGAGTTTTGGGACACTTAGTCCCTAAATGAGAGCTTAAGTGTTGAAAAGTGGTCCATAGTCGGAACAGTATGAAGACGATTTTGTAATGGAAATCTAATGGTTCTATTAGCTCCGTTAGGTGATTTCGGGGTTGGGACCGTGTTCAGAATATATTTTTGAAGCCCGTAGCTCATTTAGGCTTAAAATGCCAAAGTTTAAATTTTTTTTTAAGTTTCCGGTCCGATAGTGAGTTTTTGATTCGAGGGTCGAAATACGATTCCGAGAGTTGGAACAACCCTGTTATGTTATTTTGGACTTGTCTGCAAAAATTGGCGTGATTCTGAATTGATGGGTTTCGGCATGAGATTTGTTATTTGAAGATTTGGAAGTTCATAAGCTTGATTTTTGGTTTGATTCGTCGTTTCGATGTTATGTCATGTGATTTGGAACTTTGAGCGAGTCCATGTTAGGTTATATGACTTGTGTGTGTGATTAGACGGGGTCCCGGGGGTCACGGGTGTGTTCTGATGCCTAACGGGGCATTTTCGTGTTGAAGAGTGTTGCAGCTGCTGAAGGCTTCTAGTATTTCCGCTTCTGCGGCTTAGGAACCGCAGAAGCGGAGCCGCAGAAGCGGAGCCGCAGAAGCGGAGCCGCAGAAGCGGAGCCGCAGAAGCGGAGCCGCAGAAGCGACTTGGGCAATCGCAGAAGCGGACTCTAGTGTTCCCCAATTTTCCGCAGAAGCGGACGACCTTTCGTAGTGGCGATCTCGTATCTGCGAGATTTCCATCGCAAAAGCGGCCCCTGGAGCGGTCAACGGAAACCGCAGAAGCAAACTTGGAACCGCATAAGCGGTTAAATGACCGCAAAAGCAAAAATGTGTCTGGGCAGAATAAATCATCCCAAATCGAGGGTTTCACCATTTTTATCACATTTTGACTTTTAAAGCTCGGTTCTTGACAATTTTTGAAGAGACTTTCACCTGGGCGACTTGGGTAAGTTCTTTTCACTCGATTTAGACCAATTTCCATGAATCTCCTCTTAATTTCATCCTTTAATTTCAGATTTTTAATGAAAAATGGGTAGAACTTCATAGACCGAATTATTGAGTTTTGAGGGGGTGTTTGACCTCCTATTTGAGAGATTTTTATATGGTTAGACTCGTGAGAATATGAGGGTTCTGAAAATGTTAAATTCATCTGGTTCCGAGATGTTGGCTTGAGGGGTATTTTGGTCATTTTGCCTAATTTCGTGCTTTAGCTTTGAATTAAATAGTAGAATTAGTTGCTTGAGATGTTATTTACAATGTGTGATTTAATTGAATAGATTTGGGCCATTTGGACTCGAGTACTCGTGGCAAGAATGCGGTTGCTAGTTGATTTTAGCCAGTTCGAGGTAAGTATCTTGCCTAACCTTGTGTGGGGGACTTTCCCCTTATGATCTGAGTCTTCTTTGTTGATTGTATTCTTTCTACGCGAGGTGACGAGTGCGTGCTCGGATTTATTTGTGGAAAATTACCCCTTTTAGGTTCTTAGATCCCTGGAATCACCGAATATGAAGTTGTTCTTGATACGATTGAGTTCCTTGTTATTAGTTTCACCTCTACATGTCTTACTTGGAATTTATTTGCCCTTTTTGTATTATACTTGTTGCCTAATTGACTTTTACCTGTTTAACTGTAGATAGTTGTCCTTCAATAGTCACATTATCATTCCTAACTGCTTGTCTTTATTTGAAAAACATTATTTCTATCTCTCGTGTAATTAATTGGCCTTAATTGGAAAAAAAAGTTAGATATCCTATGTTTAGCTGATATTTTCCTTAATTGAAATTATTTGATTCATGTTAACTTCCTTATTATTGAACTGCATATTATGGAGTCGTTACTTCGTATTATCCCTCCTTTGTTGAGTTGTTCTCATTGCGCTTAGCATTTCCCTGTTACAGTTATTCCTTGTGAATTAGTTGTACCGTCTTTTGGTGGACGAAATTTTTCTTCAGTTGATTCTCTTGCTTTGTTCCTATATACATTATCATTTGTTGCGTTGTACTTGAGATTGTGATGCACGAGGTTTCTGCTGTACGGTTGTGGATATTGTGATGCACGAGGTTTTTGTCGTGCGGTTGTTGATACTGTGATGCACGAGGTTTCTGCCGTGTGGTTGTTATCGAAAGGTTGCACGAGGTCTTTTTGTGTTGTTGTTATTGTTGTTTTGCACATGCGGCGTAATAAGGTGGGGTATGTTATATGCTTATATGTGGGTTGCGCATGTGGCAGAATAAAGTGGGAACATTTTAATGCACGTGTGGAAAAATAAGGCGGTGCCTATTATCTTATTATTTATACACATGGCAAAATAAGGTTGGCTATGTCAGGGATTGATTGTATAGAATTGTGACGGCCTATGGAGGCATCTCTATTTTGTTTTATATTGTAATTGTGGGTTGCTTACCTGTATGAGTGTTACCGCTTAGAAGTTGTGAGGATACATTCTTGCGTGCGGTCCGTTCTCCTTTTCATGTTTACTAACTGGTAGAATTTTGTTAGAAACACTTGCACAAGCATACACCTGGCTGAACACTCCTATTAGAGGTGAATCCCTCCTGATTTTGCCAAGGGTGGAGGTACAACCTCATTTATCCATTATATTTGTGAGAGTGGCCCTAGTTAGCTAGTCAGTTGTCAGCATGACCATGAGATTGATGGGGC
Organism: Nicotiana glauca; assembly: GCA_026770625.1. Lineage (NCBI taxonomy): Eukaryota > Viridiplantae > Streptophyta > Magnoliopsida > Solanales > Solanaceae > Nicotiana > Nicotiana glauca. Next base: position 167,625 of record MU680043.1, on the reverse strand, counting down.
ACAGGATGTCAAATTGTTAGATTCTAGATACTGGGTCATCGCGAGTTGTGGTTTGTCCGAGACTGGGTGAAATTGTGGAAAGAGTTGAATAAGACCTTTGTGTACATCATTGTAAGATATGAGTTATTGACTTGTTTTCCCCTTGCCGTGTTGTGACCTTAGGAATTGGATTGTGATTCTTCCGTCGTTCCGTATCATCAATTATTATATTCTCGTTGTTACTTGTTGCATTTTTCCCTTATTGTGAATGGAAGCATTCTTAGTCATTCATGCAGTCTTTACATATTTATATGTCGTTACCATTATTCCTATGATTATATTGTTTATTGACCGGTAGGTGCCTTGACTGTTCCTCATCACTAATCTACCGAGGTTAGTCTCGATACTTACTGGGCACCGCCGTAGTGTGCTCATGCTACTCTTCTGCACATTTTTGTTGTGCAGATATAGGTACTCCCGCTCTGTTATGTCAGCCCTGGAATGAGGCGTATCGTTAGAGACTTTGAGGTATATCTGCTACGTCCACAGACCGAGGAGTCCCTTTCCAGCTTTCTGTAATAAGTATAGCTCTTTCACTATTTCTCCTTGTATAAATATTCTTGAGTCAGAGCCTCTTATGCATCCCTTAGCTTGTGATTTGTGAGTTTTCGGGTTTTGGGAACTGTTGTTAGCTTCGAGAATTGTTGTGGTATGTGTCGAGCGGCACCTTAAACACCATTTGATTTTACTAGTTCAATTTTATTTACTTTCTTCCGCAATTATGGTTTGTCTTCCGCGTTATTAGGCTTACCTAGTCGTAGAGACTTGGTGCCGTCACGACATGTTCACGGAGGGCGAACTGGGGTCGTGACACATTTACCAACCAGCTTTGGTCGCTATACTTTAATTTCAAGAAAATAACTCACCAAATTTGGTCGGTTATTAGGTCAACATTGGTCACAATTTAAAATTACTTTTATATTTACTATCTAAATAATATAAATTTAATCCGTTAAAACTTTTGTAATACAAGTGATGAATGCACTAACATATATTATAACATGCTATATATGTAGTTAAAGGAGTACAACGAAGCGTGTTATATATATATATACACACACACACACTAATTAGGATCTTCACAAGTCTAATCAATCCCTAAAAGAACCGACCCTTATCTATATAGATATTTATATAGGTCAGGCATTTTGTTTTTAATATTTAACAATGAATCTAAGTAAGTTATAAGTCAATGAATCAATTTTCAAACAGATTTATTTGATGATAAATTATATATACTAATTACGATCGTCACAAGTCTATCAATCCCTAAAAGAACTTGACCCTACTGGCTGTTTTGAGCGCTAGCACGTCGTTTGGAAGTTTGAGTCCATTAGTAGCTTTACTTAAGGCATTACGACTTGTACGTGTGGTCGGAATTGAATTTCGGGAAGTTCGGAGTTGATTTAGAAAGTAAATTCTCATTTTTGAAGCTTGAAGTTGGAAGAATTTACTAAGATTTGATTTTTGAGTAAACGATCTCGGAATAAGGATTTGAAGATTCCAACATACTCGTAGGATAATTTTGGACTTGGGCAAATGTCCGGATCGGGTTCTGGATGACCTGGGTGCATTTCGGCGCCTATTGTGGAAAGTTGCCATTTTAGAAGTATTTCATGAATTTGGGTTGAAGTGTATTTCAATGTTATCGATGTCCATTTAGGATTTCGAGCTTGAGGATATCTCTGTATGGTGATTCTTGTCTTAGAAGCGTCCAGATGTGAATTTGGAGGTCCATAGGTCATTTTGGGGTCATTTGGTGAAAGTTAGAAGTTTGAAGGTTTTTTAGGGAAGTTTGACCAAGAGCGAACTTTTTAATATCGGGGTGGGATTCCGATTCCAAAAGTTGGAGTAGGTCCGTAATGTAAAATGTGACTGGTGTGCAAAATTTAAAGTCATTCCGGATTGATTTGATATTTTTAGGCACAAGATGTAGAATTTGGAAATCTATAAATTTGATTAAAGGTGTGATTCGTAGTTTCGATGTTGTTTGGCGTGATTTGAAGCCTCGACTATGTTTGTGTTGTGTTATAGGACTTGTTGGTATGTTTGGTTGAGGTCGGGGAGGGGGGCATCTGGTTGATTTATGGAACAGGGCTTGGAATTTGACTTAGTGAAGCTGCTGAAGAATTTGGCCACTGCATGTGTAATCGCACCTTCGGAGAGGTCATCGCAGGTGCGAGCCTGCAAAAGCGGGAAGGAAGCTGCAAAAGCGGGCAAGTCCATGAGGAGCAGGGGTCACAGGTGCAAAGAGTTTTTCGCACATGCGTGACAGCAAATGCGGGTATTGGGTCGCAGAAAAGCATGGGCGCTTGGTAAGGCAGCTTCGCAAAAGTGGACGGCCCATCGCAAGAGCGTTTTCGCAAAAGCGGAGATGGATTGTGGAACTGGGATCCACAGAAGCGGATGATTTTCTCATAGAAGCGAGTCCACATAAGCCGTTAAGTGAACCGCAGGTGCGGTGGTCGCTGGGCAGTGTGTTCTTTTAAAGAATTATTCTTGGCCATTTTCTTTCATTATCTCTTGTTTTTGGGTGATTCCTAGAGGGCTTCAAGTGGAATTTTTCATCATCAATAGAAAGGTAAGTTATCCCCATCGCTTGTGAGTTAAATACATGGTTTTTATATGGATTCAGTCATGGAAATGGGTAGAAATTGTGAAATTTTGAAAAAGACCTAGAAATTTGGATTTAACCAAGTGTGTGGAAATGGAATTAGGAACAAATCATATATTTAGGTTCGTGAGGTTATCCATAACTTTTATCTTTAAAATTTTCGAAATCCGGGCACGTGGGCACGAGGATTGATTTTATTGATTTTATCGATTTTTTCGAGCGGAGTTGGAAATTGTTATAATTTGATTTATAATAAGTATTAAAGTATATACTTATGCATTTGCACATTGTTTGACTAGTTTTGGAGCGACGGACACCTATTTGAGTTGTTAGTGAGGCTTTGGAGCAGGTTATGGAACTTAAGAGCAAGGTAAGTCTCTTGTCTAACTCTGTGATGGGGAAAATACCCCTCCCCCCCAGGTGATATTTATTGTTATGTATGCTAGTTGTGGGCGCTACGTATGCACGAGTTAATGAGAGTCCTTACGTGGCTAAAGCATGTTTATGTCAAGGTAGACTTAGGACTTTATCATGTAATATTTGAATTATTTGAACTGTTCTAACTGAAATTATTATTGAAATTAATTTAGAAATAAATATATGTATATTAGGCCAAGCTTTATCATCTTTAGTTATTGGCTAATTATTTGAGAAAACGATAAAAACTATATTCATATGAATAATAGAAACGTGCACGGCATCACCCTTCGTGTTTTATCACTCTTCCTCACCATATGAATAATAGAAATGTGCACGGCATCACTCTTTGTGTTTTATCTCTCTTGCTCACCATATGCATCAATATAAATGTAAATGTGTACGGCATCATACTTCGTGCTTTATCACTCTTCCTCACCATATGCATAAGTATGAATGTGCACGACATCACCCTTCATGCTTTATCACTCTATCCTCACCCAAACAATAGAAACCATAACATCCCAAAAAGGGAGTTAGCTATAACCAATCTCGTTTCAACAGTTAAATTCACAATATAAGTCTCAGCTTGAGTCAACACTCAACAATTACCCAATAGCAAGAAAATATAAACAAACTTGTTCAACATGACGAGTAACCAGCTTAAGCATAAACAATACGTGATAAGAGACACAATGGTAATAAGTATAAGGCTCATTAGCATGCTATGACCCAACAACAACATATAGATACTCGTCACCCCACTTATATGTCGTACTCAACAAATAAACACGTAGCAAGTAAGACAACAATACTTATTCCCTCAAGCTAAGGTTAGGCCAAACACTTACCTCGATTCCACAACCAAACTCAAGCCTCAAATACCGCTTTCTCCTTAGTTACCACTTCCAATCTGTCCGAATATATTCAAAGAAACCAATTCAAATGATAAATTATAGATTTCCCAACATTCTTTCCAAAAGTCAAAACCCGACACCGAGCACGCTTGGTCAAAACTCGAAGCGGACCAAAGCCCGATTACCCATTCACCCTCGAGCCCGAATATGTAATTAGTTTCAGAATCTGACCCCAAATCAAGGCCTAAATTTCCAATTTTGTAAAATCCCCAAGTTTTCCCAAAATTCCTAATTCCACCATGAAAGAACAAGATTTAAGGCTAAAAATCTAATGGGTGATGATGGAAATTGGAGGAAATAAGTTGAAGAACACAAACCTATGAATTAGTGTTAAAATCCTTCTTCAAAATCGCTCCTAGGTCAAGCTTTTATGAAAGAGTTGTGAGTTTTTGATAAAATCCTGATTATGGTTTTGTTTTTAAAAAGACTGGACAGGCCTTCTTCACATTCGCGAGAAGCCTGCCGCTTTCGCGAGACGCAGTGGCCAAAGGCCGTCGCATTCGAGTGATACCTATCGCGTTCGCAAAGGCATTATCCCCCCAGCCTCCGCGTTCGTGATCCAAGTGTCGCGTTCGCGATGAGTAACTTTTCCCTCCCCCAGGTCTCATGCTTCGCGTTCGCGGCAGACGGGTAGTGTTCGCAAAGGGTAAAGCCACCGCTGCTCCGCGTTCGTGAAATGTCCTTTGCCTTCGCGAAGAAGAAAA